>PVIA01017767.1:0-14677 GCA_004024845.1 Tonatia bakeri
GGAAGGGAGGGAGGGAGGGAGGGAGGGAGGGAAGAAAGATGGAGAGGCAAAAACATAAAGAGAATAATTTTACAAAAGTGGATATATATCAATAATTCTTTAATAAACAAGTATTAAATTTGCTTTAATTAGCTTTTCTTTTGGAAAAATAGTGCAACTAAAGGGCACGCTGAACTACTTAAATTTTTCTTTACCACATAGATATTAGTATTTTAAATATTTAGAAATTAGTTTTAAATTTTTAAGAGTTTGAAATCATTATACTATTTAACGTGTATTAACCGTAGAAGTATATACCAATGCCCTAATACAGAAGATAAGGAAATTAGTCTACTTCCAATACTTTCCAACTCCTGAATTTATAAATTGTATTAAATTACACTCTCCTACCCTCACTCCCACTGGCTGAAGCCAGCATGATGACCCTCTTATTATTATTATGCCCCCAAGATCATTCCTGCCTTAGGTTCTTTGCACTAACTTCTTCCTCTTCCTGACACATTCTGCCCTAAAATATTTGCCAGGCTGGCATCTTTTTGTCAGTTAGGTCTCTGTTCAAACATCATCTTCTCTGAGAGGCTCCCTGACCACTGATCCTCAAGATACTGAACACACCACCTTGTTTTATTTTCTTTAGTGCATGTGTCACAAACAGGAACTCCCTCATTCAGCACTTTATTTTCTGTCTTTCCACACTACCATGCAAATTCCATGACAGCAGAAATGATTTGTTTACCAGTTCTATTCAGGACTGTTACATTTCTTAGGAAATTTGTACTTTTCTCTAAATTGTAGAAGACTCTTGTCAGATCTCAGCATACTCTCTTATCCCTACCTAGACATCAAGAATTTGAAAGTTATACTTAATATTTTGCAGATTGAGGCTGTTTATCCTCATTGCACTGATGACAGTTTTTACAGAGTTTACCTCTATTTTTTCTTGCTGCTATTCCTGGCTTTGATGCATTTTAAAGAAGGAAATTTAACTAAAATCATCCCACATCAATATCATCAATTTGCATTCTGCATACACAGTAAATGTTTTAATTGTTGTGTAAGACAGAGCTTGAATGGAAGAGATGATGACAGAAGGTAAGCAATGTGAACCACGACCGCCATCGCGAGTTGCATATGCCTTTGGGAGTCTAATAAAGGACAGATCCCCTTCCCCCCACCAAAAATGAACAGGCAGACCTTTATAAGCAGACTTGTAAATTCTGTCCCCTAAACCCCATTCATAGGCTCCTTTGAGAACAATGGATCACACATGAGGAACCCCAAGTAAATGTCAATTTTAGGTCAGATTTCTCCACGTTTACATTTTGAACCTCTCTCTCACTATATGCATAATAAAAGTTTAATAATCTAAATCATTCAAACCAAAATAAATTCTGCCCCACCTCACCAGGAATTACCCATCTAATGACATCTCTGACAATATGTTAATATTGGTAAAGTATTAAGAACAGTGTCTGGCATATATTGAGCACTGTATGTTTTTGACAAATGCCTTAAACAAATAAAATGGTTTTGAAGTAAACTTGACCCTCTTCTCATGTGTTCAAGACAAATAATGTTGTATGGCATAATTACTCGTGAAACAAAATATGTGTTCTGGTAACTATATCCCAAATACTTAACACTAGGGGGGAAAGGGCAGGAACTATGCTGACACAGAGCAGAGGGGGATTTTGTGTCTGTAATGTCAAGAAGGAGCAACTCAAACGGTTACTATCTAGATGTGTCTAAACCCTTCCCTGGTTCCCAAGAGTATGAGCTTCTGACTTTCCCAGTCCAGGGTCTCTGATTTCTTTGCTTTTCTGTCAAGAATTCAAGGTCATGCCAGGGATGTAAGGTGGATACAGAATATTAATATAATGAAAGTGAGTAGGAATAGCAATGTATCAGCAGACATGAAAGCCCTTTTGTACATACAACCTCATTCATCTATTTATATTAAAGTAGTATTCTTCCCATTAATTACATACTTTGTGAGACAAAAACCTTTCAAATTACCACCAGACTTTTCCCAAAGTGGAAGTAACTAGGTGTCCCCCTTAAAAATGTGTATGTTTTATTCCTAATTATAATGCATTTAGCCTAAGATAAAGGTCATATTGCCAAGGCAACCAGAAGTCGGGTATCTTTCATCAAAGGGGCAACATTAATCAGGAACTTGAACTCCATTTGGTTAGTCTTTCTGATTATTGACTGCTCTCACTTGGGTTAAGGTACAGTTGAACCATTTCTCTACTCGTCCTGTCTCTCATTCCATGAAGTCTGGATGACTTGCACAGATTTGCGCCCCTGACCCACACTTCTTCCTCAGCATCTCTCCACTTTTAAGAAATGTTTAAAATTTTATTCGCCACCATACCCCCCACCCACAGATGCCCACTGTTAAGTTTCACCTTTTAAAAAAATTGCTTGGACTCTGGTCAGGTAGCTAAGTTAGTTAGAGTGTCATCCTGATACACCAAAGTTGTGGGTTCAATCCCCGGACAGGGCACATACAAGAGTCAATCAACAAATGCATCAATAAGTGGAACAACAAATTCTCTCTCTCTCTCTCATCTCTTTCTCTCTCTCTCACCTTTCCCTTTCCCTTCTCTATCTCTAAAATAAACAAATAAAAATAAAAAAATTAATTGGTTCAACTTTTTCACTTTTTACAACTGTTATTACAATATGGTGTTCTTAAGGAATAATGATACTCTATTATAATTCTCATATATTTATAATTTCTCACTTGAATAATTTCTACATAATCTACACAGTGACATCCCCCAACCTAATACCATTGCTGGATACAGAAGCACATCTTTTGACCACTGTAGATAAATTTGATCTTTTTCTTCACTCTACTGTTTTCCACAGGCAAAAAATTCTGGTTTCTTCCAAGATGATTTAATGCATCCTAGGTGACATCTAAGATTTTGACCATATTGCCCAAACCAAAGAAATCTTTTCTGTAGATCCCTAAATCATGATGCATCTACATTTCATGTGTCTATACTGCACATGACAGTCATTCAGGGTTACTGTGCTAACACAGAGTAAAGACATAAATGGGATTTTTACTGCCAAATGCAGTAAATTGAGTTTTGCCTTGACCCAATTTCACCTTTAGCCCAGCTTTCTACAGTAATATTTGACCTCAATAATCTAGTATATGAAGTCTATGTGACATTCTGCAACACTGTCAATCTCAGTACTAGAGGTGTTCTCACAACTAGTACAACACAAAAAGTATGCGAAAGAGGCCATCACACTTAGTTGCACAAAACTCAGCAATGACCTCATACACCAGCTGTCGTATGTGCATGCACCTTCTATATTCACAAAGACCCTACTAAAATATTGCAAAACAATATAGCTAAGGCACAGCCTGCCTTTTCAAATGATACATCTTGCTCTTTTCACTCCTTAAATAAACTGTTAGCTACCATATTTATTCAATCACCACAGAAAACTAATGCGAGTATAAATGTAGCCAGTCATGAAAAATAAATGCCCAATGGCCAATGCAGATTATGTATGAAGATGTGGGTTATATCCAGGCAGGTTGTTTCTGTAGGGACTTCATCCCCACACACCCTCAAGCATGCATGGTGTTACACGCAGATTGCTCTGTCAGGGCTTCTGTCTCTCAATTCCAGGTGTGCTCAATTTTACATCTGTTACTTCACAAGTGCATCAGACTTGAACGGCAAACCATATGGCTTCCCTTACTGGACCTACTTTCAATTACAACTATGCACAAATTACCAGTACAGATCAAATGTGCCATCTGAAAATGCCAAAAGTGAGTGGTGTTGGGTTAGGTGCACAGACATAACTCAACATGAGTTTACAGCACCCCTGAATGTACTGTCTGTTGCTTCCCAGCTGACCCTGATCTATGGTATCTGGATAACAAATGTGCACATTTAGAATATTCTGTTCAGTTACAGCTATGTGCTGGGAATCAAACAAGTTACAAATAGCCCCAAGTCCAAATACAGTAGTGACACACAGTAATGGTGTCATTATCAGGCAATAATTCTATGCCTATCAGTGACTCCCACTGGCAATAAAAATGATAGCCTGTAGCAAAGTGGCCACTAATAGACACTAGCAAAGGGATAGCAAATTACACTTAGTGCTATGAATGTCTTCAATTAGCTCTGTGTGTAAATGTGTGTGTGCCTGTGTGAAACTCTTAATGATACAGCTTGAGTACATGTCTCTAGCCACTAGTTTCCTGGCAAAAAAAAAATTAAGTAAAACAAAACAGGAATGTTCATTTTTTTAAAACCATTTCCTGGCACTGCCAGTAGACAAGTTATCATGAAGTGTGTTTTCCCTGCACAGCACTTCTTTTTATAACACAGCCATGGATCTCCAAACATTCCCTCAGGACAAGATGCTTCTCAAGAAGGGAACTCTCTGAAAGCCAAAAATACTAAAATGTTTCTATATAGTCCCTCCAGCAATGGAAACGTGTTCAGAGAGGAAGATCTACCAGAAATTTTCAATCAGGGAGGGAATAAAATTTTTTTAACCCTGCATGTTCATGGACCCTTAAGAAAGATTTTTTGTTGAAATTGTTGATACACCTTTTACAAGGACTGATCATCATAAATATAGCTTGAGGCTATCTCAGATTATAAAGGTTTTGTACTCAAGGTAAATAAAAATTCATGCTACCCTATGGGCACTTTTATAAATTCCTTGTTTATTTTGCAAATAGCAAAATGTTGACAGAGCAAAATTGCAAAACTGAGCCACAAATTAGCATTATTTAATAGCACTCAAAACCAGCACAATTTTATGATCAGGTAAAGGTTACAAATATTTAATTCAAAGAGAAGCAAGAGATCTGAAAGGTGGAAATTGGAACCAAAGCTAGCACTACTGGAAATGTTAGTATGCTGTTTCTCTTTTCATTTATATTTTACATTCGATATTATTTTATATTAGTTTAGGTGTACAGCATAGTGGTTAGACAATCACATAATTCACAAAGTATCCCCTTAATACTTCTAGTACCCACCTGGCACTATACATAGTTATTATAATATTATTGACTGTATTTCCTATGCTGTATTTTACATTTCTGTGTTACAATTTTGTAACTACCAATCTAATTCTCACTCCCCTCATCTTTTTCACTCAGTCCCCAAAGCTCCCTCCCCTCTGACACATGTTTTCCGTATCTATGAGTTTGTTTTTATTTTCTTTAGATTCCACAAATAAGTGAGATCACATGGTTTTTGTCTTTTTCTGACTGTTAATCTAAACTTCCAAGATCTCTGACTAGCATTGCAAGCTTAGTCCTCAGCAAAGCAACAAATAGCATCGCACCAAAGCCTGCTCAGATCACTCAGCTTGCTCTATTTCTCTTTACATCCTGGTTTGTGGTGAGGTTGGCTGTATTTCAATGCTATTTACTTACTAGTTACCAATTTAGGCAATGAATTTTACCATCAAGAGTATCATATGCTTTCTTTCTTAGGCTAATTGTATTGACTTAGTTTTTTTTTTCCTTATTGGCAGATAAATTCAGCTTATGTAGCAGTAATTACCAAAGGGAACATTAATAATATCCACAAGATGTAAAGAGTTTGCTTACACCTCCTGGACTACTCCTAAAGTCTGACATAGAGACTTTTTTTAATTTATGAAAGACAAAAATCTCATGGGCCTTACCTATTAATTTTGAGTACAATGTCACAATTTAGTCGACAGGTATAACTTTAATAAGCACAGATTCTAGCTTTATCAGAGAGGACTATTCTTTATTTTCTTAATAGCCAATTATGTCTGAGGATCAATGGCTTGACAGAGATTCCTGACTCTCACCCAGGGAAGTTGTAAGGGGCAGCAGTGCTAGTACTCTTGAAACTAAAAGTCCACCATAGAAAAAGACATAAAATACTGGTCTGTGACAAGTTGAGATTGTCTCAGTGTTAATCTACTCTATTTGGTATCCCACCTCCTGCCAATTTACTGGTTATCATTAATTATGTACAAATAGGCAGAACAGAATAGCAGAGAATAGACTCTGCCCATAGTGGTGACCAAAATAATGAGTTAAACCAAAGGTCAAAAGAAGACATTAATTATCATATCCTTAATAATGGGTATTATTAAAGTTATTCACTCATTAAAATTTAATGTGAATATACACCATATCTTAATATTGCCCTATTCTAAAATTGCTAAATTTACCATTTATTTTCCTGAGCAATTTTCTCTCTATGCATTTGGTGTTTAAAAATTCCTTGTAGCACTAGACAAAATAATAAAAAAATTTGTATGAAAGCACAAAAGCCCCCAAATGGTGATTGAAATCTAGAAAAAGAAGAACAAAGTGGGAGGTATCACATTACCTGATATCAAGCTATACTGCAAGCTATGGTAATCAAAAAGAAACATGGTACTGGAACAAAAACAGCCACATACATCAATGGAACTGAACAGAGAGGACAGAAATAAACCCACAACTATATGGCCAACTAATGAATGACAAAGGAAGCAAGAGCATACAATGTTGTAAAGACAGTCTATGTAATAAATGGTGTTGGGGAAACTGGACAGATACATGCAAAAAAATTAAACTAGACCATTTTCTTATACCATATACAAGAATAAACTCAAAATGAATTAAACACTTAAATGTAAGATCTGAAATCATAAAACTCATAGAAGAAAACATACATAGGCAGTAAAATCTTGATTATTTCTTTTAGCAATATTTTTTCTGACATATCACCTTGGACAAGAAAAACAAAACAAAAAAATAAACAAATGGGACTATACCAAACTAAAAAGTATTTGCACATCAAGGGAAACCATCAACAAAATGAAAAGACAGCCAACTAATGGGAAGAAGATATTCCCCAATTATATATCTGATAAGAGGTTAATATCCAAAATGTGTGAAGATTAGACAACTCAGGAAAACAAACAACCCAATTAAATGGTGGGCAGAGAATTGAGTAGACACTTCTCACAAGAAGACATACAGGTGGCCAACAGACATATGAGAAGTTGCCTAACATCACTAATCATCAGAGAAATGCAAATTAAAACTACAATGTGAGAATGGCTACACAGTATTAGCAAATCAGCAAACAACAAATGTTGGTGAAGATGTAGAAAAAAGAAACTCTAGTACACTGTTGATGGGAATGCAGATTGCTGCGACCACTATGGAAGAGTATAAAGGTTCCTCAAAACATTTAAAATGCAACTGCCTTATGACCCAGTGATTCTACCTCTGGGAATATATCCAAAGAAATCAAAAACACTAATTCAAAAGAATATATGCACCCCCATGTTCATTGGAGCATTATTTACAATAGTCCATATGTGGGAGCAACCCAAGTGTCCATCAATAGACAAGTGGATAAAACAGTGTGGTACACACACACACACACGCACACATATACACACACACACTCATATATATACATATATAATGGAATACTTACTACTCAACCATAAAACAGAATAAAATCTTACCATTTGTGACAACATGATGGATCTAAAGGGTATTATGCTAAGTGAAATGTCAGACAGAGAAAGACAAATACCATATGATCTCACTTATATGTGGAATATACAGAACAAAATAAACAAAGAAAACAGAAACAGTCTCAAAGACACAGAGAACAAATTGATGGTGGACAGAGGGGAGAAGGGTTTAGGGGGGTGGGTGAAAAACATGAAGGCATTAAAAAGTACAAATTGGTAGTTACAGAATAGTCACAGGTATGTAAATTGCAGCACAGGGAATATAGTCAATAATATCATAATAACTATGTTGGGGCCAGGCGAGTACTTGAAATATCAGGGAGACCACTCTGTATAAAGTACATTATTATCTAACTACTATGATGTACATCTAAACTAATATAGAATATATTGAATATAAACTGTAATTAATTTTTTAATTTTTAGAAAGTAAACACTGAAATAATGTACATATTTAACAGTGGGGAAAAGATTAAATAAACATGGTGCATTCATACAATAGAATATTAAAATTTATGCTTGCAATGAATTTTTGATGAAGTAAGAAAATATTTTTTTGCCCTGACTGGTATGGCACACAGTGGCTTGAGTGTCGTCCTGCAAACTGAAAGGTCACCAGTTCAATTTCCGGTCAGAGCACATGACTGGATTCCAGACTAGGTCTCCTGTTGGGGGTGTGTGAGGGGCAACCAATGGATATTTCTCTCCCACATCAATGTTTCTCTCCCACTCTTTCTCCATCCCTTCTCCCTCTCTCTATAAATAAACAAAATCTTTTTTAAAAAATAAAATATTTTTGTAAGTATAAATAAAAAAGCATCATAAAAACTGTATGTTTTTATAATCTCAAATTAGTTAAAAAAACACATACTCAAGAAAAGAAGATTAGAAGGTAATAATACCAAAATATTAACAATGGTTTAAAAAAATTAAACATTAAAATAACCTACAAGAATCCAAGATGGTAAAGGAGTAAGTGGAAGCTACACTGACCTCCTCTCAGGAACTATCTGGAATTACAACTAAATCGTAGAGAAATCATCCAGAATAATCAATTGAACACTAGCTGGAAAGAAGCCTTATAACCACAACAGACAAAAGAAAACACTTCACCACAACATCAAAGGTAGGAAGTACAAAGGAGACAAAAGGGGGTTGGCCAGGCTCCCTTGAGCAGCAGTTAAAGTTCAGGAGGGATATTTCAGGGATTCCCCTTGAGAAGTATGGAGTATAAACCCTAAGCTTAGCTATCCAGCCTATAGCACCAGAGCCGGAAATGAACCCAGATAACATCCAGCTGTGAAAAGCAACAGGGTTGCTGTCTACCAGGAAGAGACGGCTGGAAATACAGAGAGCCTCTTAAAACACAAAATTTCATTTATAGACACTTACTCTGGGTTCCAGCAAAGTGAGGGCAGATCGGATTAGAGATACGTCAGGATGCTCTGAGTGGGTAGCTCTGGAGAGAAAACTGAAGGAACAGTCACCAGTATCCCTGTGCTGAGTCATTCCTCATACTGTAGGAACCATAACTCTCAGGCAGAGCACTACTCTCTGAATGGCATCAGCCTGAGGGGAAGCAGTACACCCATCTCCCACGAATCACTCTGCACCACCCTGTGGTGCTTAACCCAGATTGTTCACAGCTTGATTAGATTAATGGCTAATGTGTTTAGTGCTTGATTAGTTTAATAGTTAAGGCAGAAAGTTCAAAGCAGCCAAAGTGAGAAGACAAAGAAATAGACCCCAAATGAAAGAACAAGGAAACTTTTGAGGAGAACTAGATGAAATAGAGTCAAGTTAATAGAGAGTTTAGAGTAATGATTATAAGGATACTCAACAGCATAAACAAAGATATAGAAACTATTTAAAATAGGACCACTCAGAAATAAAGAACACAATGTCTGAAATAAATAATACACTGGAAGGAATAAACAGTACATTAGAGATAGAATCAGTGTTTGGAAGACAAGGTAGAATAAAACAGCCAGTTAGAGCAGCAAAAACAAAAAAGAATTTAAAACAAATGAGAGACCTCAAGAAACATTTGAACAACTTGAAGTATAACAACATCTGCAACATGGGAATACCAGAACAAAAAGAGAGAGAGCAAGAGATTGAGAAGCTATTTGAAGAAATAATGATAGAAAACTTGCCTCATCTGGTGAAAAAAAAAAGGTCACACATGTCCAGGAAATTCAGAGAATCCCAAACAAGGAAGACCCAAAGAACACTATATTGAGACACATCATAATTAAATGATAAGGCTTAAAGACAAGGAGGGAATCCTAAAATCCACCAGAAAGAAGCAGGGAGTTACCTACAAGGGAGCACCAATTAGACTAACATTAGTAATGTTTCTGATTACTCAACAGAAACATTTCAGACCAGAAGGGAGTGTATGAAATATTCAAGGTGATGAAAAGTGAGACCTACAGCCAGGCTACTTTACCCCCAAGGCTATCATTTAAAATCGAAGAGAAATAGGGATCTACCCAGACAAGAAAGCTGAAGGAGTTTGTTAACAGCCAAACCAGTATTACAACAAATATTAAAGGGCTTGCTTTAAGAAGAAGAGGTAGAAAAGAGGAAAAAAGAAAAACAGAGGAAAATAGTCTAACGATAAAATGGCACTAAATATGTATCTATCAATAATCACCTTAAATGCTCCAACCAAAAGACTCAGGGTAGATGAATGGATAAGAAAATGAGGTCCACATATATGCTGCCTCCAAGAGACCCATCTCAGACTGAAAGATACACACAGACTAAAAGTAAAGGGATGGAAAAAGAGATTCCATGCAAATGGAAAGGGAAAAAAAGCTCAGATAGCAGTACTTATATCTGATAGAATAGACTTTAAACCAAAGCTATAGTAAAAGACAAAGAAGTACACTACATAATGATAAAGGGAACAGTCAAACAAGAGGGCATAACCCTAGTAAGCATTTACACACCCAACATAGGAACACCTAAATATGTAAAGCAAATCTTGATGGAAATAAAGGAAGAGATCAACAGAAATACAGTCAAAGTTGGGGATTGTAATACCCCACTAACTTCAATGGATAGACTGTCCAAATAGAAAATCAAAAAGGAGACAGTGTCCTTGAATGTTACACTAGATCAAATGGATTTCATTGATGTCTTCAGAGCATTTCACCCCAAAGCAGCAGAATATACATACTTTTCAGGTGCACATGCAATATCTTCTACGATAGACCACATGTTACGACATGAAACAAGTCTCAATAAATTTAGGAAGATTGAAGTCATATCAAGCATCTTCTCTGACCACGATGCTATGAAACCAGACATCAATCACAAGATGAACACTAAAAAATATACAAAGACATGGAAGTTAAATAACATGTTATTAAACAATGAATGGGTCAACAATGAGATCAAGAAAGAAATCAGCAGATACCTGAAACAAAGGAAAATGAGGAAACAATAATCCAAACTCTGTGGGACACAGGGAAAGCAATCCTAAGAGGGAAATTCATAGTATTACAGGCCTATCTCCAAAAAAGAAAGAAAGAAAAAGCTCCAATAAACAATCTAACTTCACACTTAAAGGAACTTGAAGAAGAACAACAAAGTCCAAATTGAGTAGGAGGAAGGAAATAATAAAGACCATAGCAGAAATATATGAGATAGAGTCTAAAAAAAAGAACAACACAAAAGATCAATAAATCCAATAGCTGTTTCTTTGGAAAAATACACTAGATTGACAAACCTGTAACCAGACTCATCAAGAAAAAAAGAGAAAATAAAAAAGAGAGCACAAAAAAGAGAAATGAAAGATGAGAAACAATAACTGAAACCTAAGAAGTACAAAGGATTGTAAGAAAATATTATGAACAATCATCTGCCAACAAACTGGACAAGCTGGATAAAATCGTTAAATTTCTAGAAACATAAAATCTTCCCAAACTAAATCAGGAAGAATCAAAGAATCTGAATGACAGAATACCCTTAGTGAAATTGTGGCAGTAATCAAAAAACTCCCAAACAAAGAGAAACCCAGGAACTGAGGCTTCACATGTGAATTTTACCAAACATTCTGAAAAGAGCTAACACTTCTCCTTCTGATGCTATTTCATAAAATTCAAGAGGAGGAAAGGCTTCCAAACTCATTTTACAAGGCCAGCATTATCCTAATTCCAAAATCAAATAAAGACACTACAAAGAACAGAAATAATAGGCCTATATCCCTGATGAACATAGATGCTAAAATCCTCAACTAATTATTAATAAGTCAAATACAGCAATGCATCCAAAAGATCATACACCATGATCAAGTGGGATTGATTCCGGGAATGCAAGGTTGGCACAGCATTCATAAATCAAAATGTGATACACCACATAAACAGAATGAAGGACAACCACATGATCATATCAATAGATGCAGACAAAGCATTTGGTAAAATTAAACACCCATTTATAATATAAACTCTCAGCAAAGTGGGAATAGAGGGGTCATATCTCAACATAATAAGGGTCATATATGACAAACCAACTTCCATACTCAGTGCACAAAAATAAGTGTTCCCCTTAAGATTGGAAACACGAGATGTCCACTTTCACCTCTCTTATTCAGCCTAATATTGGAATCCTAGCCACAGCATCATGCAAGAGAAAGAAATAAAAGGCATCCAAACTAGAAAGTTAAAAGTAAAACTATTTGCTGATGTCATGATACTGTACACACAGAATCCTAAAGATTCCACCAAGAAACTACTAGAACTGATCAATGAATTCAGCAAAGTAGCAGGATACAAAATTAATATCCAGAAATCAGTTGCATTTTATATGCCACTAACAAACTAACAGGGAAATTAGGAAAACAGACACACTCACAACTGCTTTAAAAAGAATAAAATACCTAGGAATAAACCTAACTAAGGATGTAGAAGGCCTGTACTTGGAAAATTATAAGACACTAAAGACACAGAAGAAGATACAAGTAAGTGTAAGTACACACTGTGTTCATGGATAGGAAGAGTTAACACCATTAAAATGTCCATACTTCAAAGCAGTCTACAGATTCAATGTAATTCCTATCAAGATTCCAATGACATATTTCACAAAACTAGAACAAATATTTCAAAATTTATATACAGAAAAGACCTAATATAGCAACAGCCATCATGTGAAAGAAGAACTAAGTTAGAGGAATTACACTACCTAATATCAACTATGCTAAGGCCATAGATCAAAACAGTCTGGTACTGGAATAAAAACAGACATGTAGAAAATAGGACAAAATAGAACTCAGAAGAATAAACCCATACCTTTATAGTCAATTACTACTTGACAGGGAGAACAAGCACATACAATGGGCTAAAGATAGTTCACTAAATAAATAGTGTTGGGACAATTGAACAGATACATGCAGAAAAATGGAACTAGACCACCTTCTTACACCACACACAAGAATAAATTCAAAATGGATCAAAGACTTAAATGTTAGACCTGAAACCATAAAAGTCCTAGAAGAAAACATAAACAGCAAAATCTCAGACATTGCTTTAGAAATATTTTTTGGATATATCTCCCCAGGCAAGGGAAACCAAAGAAAAAACAAACAAATGGGACTAAAGAAGCTAAAAAGTTTCTGCACAGCAAAAGAAATCATCAACAAAATAAAAAGACAACCCACAGAATGGGAGAACATATTCACTGATATGTACAACAAACAGATAATAACATAAATTTATAAAGTTCTTACAAAAGTTAACACCAAGAAAACTAACAACCCAATTTAAAATGGGCAAAGGAAATGAATAGACACTTCTCCAAAGAGGACATACAGATGGCCAATGGACATATGAAAAAATGCTCAGTGTCACTAATTGTCACAGAAATGCCAATTAAAATCACAATGAAATAGCATCTCACACATGTCAGAATGGCTATCATCAGTAAATCAACGAACAAATACTAGAAGTGGAGAAAGGGGAACCCTTTTGCACTGTTGGTGGGAATGCAGACTGGTGCAGCCACTGTGAAAAACAGTATGGAGATGCCTCAAAAAATAAAAAATGGAACTGCTTTTTGACCCAGCACTCCCACTTCTGGGAATATATCCAAAGAAACCCAAAACACTAATTTGAAAAACATAAGCACCACTATGTTCATTACAGTGTTATTTAAAATCGCCAACATACAGAAGCAGCCCACATGTCCATCAACAGATGAGTGGATAAAACAACTACCAGACATTTACGAGATGGAGTGCTACTGAGCCATAAAAAATAAGAAAATTCTACCCTTTGTGATAGTATGGATGGATCTGGAGAACATTGTGCTAAGTGAAATAAGACATGATTATGGCTTATTACCAAATAAGCCATACCATACAAATACCATATCATTTCACTCATATGTGGAATCCAACGAACAAACTGAACTAACAGGCAAAACAGAGACAGACTCATAGATGGACAGTAAGATGACAGCTAAGGGGTGGGGGGAGGTTAAGGGGGACATTAAGCAAAAAGGGAAAAGGACTCATGGACATGGACTACAGTGTGGTGATTGCTGGTAGGAGGGGGTTATAAGGGGACTAAATAGTAATGGAAAAAAATACAATAAAGTTTAAATAACAAAAGAAAAGAAATAACCTAAACATCAACAGTGAAGAGAAAGGTTATATAAACATGGTACATCCACACAGTAGAATATTAAAATGTATGCTTTCAGTGAATTTTTGATGGAGTAAGAAAATATTTTTGATAAATATAAATGATAAAGCATGATAAAAACAGTATGTGCAGCATGAACCCAACTATGTAAAAAATATCTATTCAAGGAACGAAGACTAGAAGGAAATAAAGCGAAATGTTAACAATGGTAAACAAAAATCACTTCTAGCAAAGAGCTGGAGAATTATAAACCTTATGCAGCTTTCGATATAGTGGCTTTCCTTTTCTTAAATTAGAAGTGATATTGTATCACTAGCTATCAGAGAGATGCAGATTAAAACCACAATGAGGTACCACTTCACACCAGTCAGAATGGCCAACATAAGCAAAACAACAAATAACAAGTGTTGGAGAGGGTGTGGAGAAAAGGGGACACTAGTGCACTGTTGGTGGGACTGCAGACTGGTACAACCACTATGGAAAACAGTATGGAACTTCCTCAGAAA
>PVIA01017768.1:0-14672 GCA_004024845.1 Tonatia bakeri
TGCCAGCCAGCGCCTCTCGACCCCACTTCGCAGGCCTCCCGACTCCGCCGCTCCTTACCGGTCTGGATGTACTGGAGCCCGACTTCTGTTCAATTAATTTCCCTCTGTTCTGGTTGTTAATTGTTTCTCGATCTTTGTTGTTTTCAGTCTTGGTTGTGCGAGGAAGCACAGTGCGACTGCCTATGCCTCCATCTTGGCCAGAACTTCCTGATGCAATTCTATTTGTTTATTTTTTTCTTTTGTTTCCCTTGCCTGGGGAGATATATCCAATAAAATATTGCTATGAACAATGCCCAAGATTTTGCTACCTATGTTTTCTTCTATGATTTTTATAGTTTCAGGTCTACATTTAAGTCTTTAATCCATTTTTAGTTTATTCTTGTGTATGTGTAAAGAGATGGTCTAGTTTCATTTTTCTGCACTTATCTGTCCAATTTTCCCACTGCCATTTATTGAATGAACTATCTTTAGCCCAGTGTATGTGTTTGCTACCTCTGTCAAATAGTAATTGACTATAAAGGTGTGGGTTTATTTCTCGGCTCTCAATTCTGTTCCATTGATCTATGTGTCTGTTTCTATGCCAGTACCATGCTGATTTGAATACTATGGCCTTATAGTATAGTTTAATATTAGGTAATGTGATTCCTCCAACTTTGTTCTTCTTTCTCAGGATTGCTGTTGCTATATGGGGCTTTTGGTGGTTCCGCATAAACTTTTGAAATATTTGTTCTACTTCTGTGAAACATGTCATTGGAAAATTGATATGAATTGCATTGATTCTATAGATTACTTTGGATAGTGTGGACATTCCAATGATGTTAATTCATCATATGCATGAACAGAGTATATGTTTCCACTTATTTATACCTTCTTCAATTTCTTTCTTCAGTGTCTTATAATTTTCTGAATTATAGGTGTTTTACATCCTTGGTTAGGTTTATTCCTAGGTATTTTATTCTTTTTGCAGCAATTATGAGTGGGATTGTTTTCTTAATTTCCATTTCTGTTAGTTTGTTATTGGCATATAAAATAAACTGATTTCTGGATATTAATTTTGTATCCTCCTACTTTGCTGAATTCATCTATCAGTTCTAGAAGTTTCTTGGTGGAATCTTTGGGATTTTCCATGTACAGTGTTATGTCATCTGCAAATACAGACATTGTTACTTCATCCTTTCCTATTTAGATATCTTTTATTTATTCTTCTTGTCGTATTTCTGTGGCTAGGACTTCTAGTACTATGTTGAATAATAGAGGTGGAAGCTGGCATTCCTGTCTTGTTCCCAATCTTAAGGGGAACACTTGTAGCTTTTGCCCATTGACTACGATGCTGGCAGTGGTTATATTTAGGTATGTTTCCTCTAGTCCCACTTTGCTGAGAGTTGTTTTTTATCACAAAGGGGTGCTGGATTTTATCAAATGTTTTTTGGCATCTATTGATATGGTCATTGGGTTTTGTCCTTTTGTTTGTTTATGTGGTAAAATACATTTATTGATTTGTGAATGTTGTACTAACCTTGCATTCCCAGAGTAAATCTTACCCGATAGTGTGTATGATCTTTTTGCTGCATTGCTGTATTCAGTTCACTAATATTTTGTTGATGACTTTAGGGTTTGTGTTCATCAGGGATACTGGCCTGTAATTTTCTTCTTTTCTACTGTTTTTATCTGGTTTTGGTATTAGGATAATGCTGGCCTTGTAAAATGAATTTAGGAGCCTTCCCACCTCTTGAATTTTTTGAAATTGTTTGAGAAAGAGAGGTGTTAGTTCTTCTCAGAATGTTTGGTAAAATTCACCTGTGAAGACATCCAGCCCAGGGCTTTTGTTTTTGGGGAGGGTTTTTTTTTTTTAATTACTGCTTCAGTTATACTAGGTGTGATCTGTGTACTCAGATTCTCTGATTCTTTCTGATTTAGTTTTGGAAGACTGTATGTTTCTAGGAATTTATCCATTTCATCAGGGTTATGCAGTTTGTTGGCATATGGTTGTTCATATTTTCTTACAATCCTTTTATTTCATTGGTATCAGTTATTTCTTCTCTTTCATTTCTAAAATTATTTATTTGGGTCCTCTCCCCTTTTTTCTGGATGAGACTGGTGAAAGGTTTTTCAATCTTGTTTATCTTTTCAAAAGACCAACTCTTGCATTCATTGGTCTTCTGTATCATTTTTTAGGCTCTATTTCATTTATTTCTGCTGTGATTCTTATTATTTCCTACCCTCTACTCATTTTGGGTTTTGTGGGTGCTCTTTTTCAAGTTCCTTTAGGTGTAAAGTTAGATTGTTTATTTGAACTTGTTCTTGTTTTTTTTTTGTTTGTTTGTTTGGTTGGTTGGTTTCGGGAGGTTTTTTAGATAGACCTGTAATGCTATGCATTTTCTTTTAAGATTTCTTTCCCAGTGTCCCACAGCTTTTTGGATTGTTGTGTCCACATTTTCATTTGCTTCAAGGTAACTTTTGATATCTTCTTTGTTCTCATTGTTGACCTGTTCATTGTTTAATAACATGTTATTTAGCTTCCATGTCTTTGTGTGTTTTTCAGTGTTCTTCTTGTGATTGATTTCTAGTTTCATAGCATTATTGTCACAAATGATGCTTGATATGGGTTCAATCTTTTTAAATTTACTGAGACTTGTTTTGTGTCCTAACATGTGCTCTATCCTAGAAAACATTTCATGTATGCTTGAAAAATATGTATATTCTTCTGCTTTGGGGTGAAATGCTCTGAAGATACAAATTAAATCCATTTGATCTAGTGTGTTGCTTAAGGCTGCTGTCTCCTTGTTGCTTTTCTTTCTGAAAGATCTATCCATTGAAGTCAATGGGGTGTTAAAATCCTCAACTATGACTCTATTTCTGTCAATCCTTCCTTTATGTCCATCAAGATTTGTTTCATGTATTTAGTTTTTCCTATGTTGGGTGTGTAATTGTTTACTAGTGTTATATCCTCTTGTTGGATTGTTCCCTTTATCATTATGCAGTGTCCTTTTTTGTGTCTTACTATAGCCTTTGTTTTTAAGTCTGTTTTGTTGGATATAAGTACTGCTACTGCAGCTCTTTTCCTTTCATTTGCGTGAAATATCTTCTTCCATCCCTTTACTTTTAGTTTGTGTGTATCTTTCATTCTGAGGTGGGTCTCTTGGAGACAGCATATTATGGTCCTTTTTTTCTTATCCATTCAGCTACTCTATGTCCTCTGGGGCATTTAAGTCATTTACATTTAAGGTGTTTATTGATGAATTCATACTTAGTGTTATTTATTGTTAGACTATTTTCCTCTTTTTTCTTTCTTTTTCTTCTTTTTAAAGCAAGCCCTTTAACATCTGTTGCAGTACTGTTTGGTGTTAACAATCTCCTTTAGCTTTTTTTTGTCTGGGAAGCTCCTTATTTCTCCTTCAGTTTTAAGTGATAGCCTTGCTGGGTAATGAAGCTTTCATTGTAGGTCCTTGCTTTTTATCACCTTGAATATTTCATGCCACTGCCTTTGGGCCTGAAATGTTTCTGTTCACAAATCAGATGACTGTTTAATTGGTGCTCCCTATTAAAGAAGTATGTAACTAACTGCTTTCCTTGTGGCTTTTAGTATTCTCTCCTTGTCTTTCAACACTTACCATTTTGATTATGATGTGCCTAGGTCTAGGTTTCTTTGCATCCAACTTGTTTGGGATTTTCTGAGCTTCCTGGACCTGTGTGTCATTTTCTTTCACCAGATTAGGGACATTTTTAGTCATTATTTTTTTTTAAATAGGTTCTTGATCCCTTGCTCACTCTCTTCTCCTTCTGGTATTCACATCTGGTATCAAAACTTGGTGTTGTTTAAAATGTTTCTTAAGCTATCCTCATTTTTTAAGAAACTTTTTTCTTTTTGCTCTTCTGCTTGTGTTTTTTTCTTCCTTGTCTTCCAAATTACTGATCAATCCTCTGTTCATCTAACTTCTTGTTTATTCCTTCTAGCATATTATTTATTTATTTATGACTAGTCATTTTTTACATTGCTCTTGTCTTTTTTCTTGCTGTTGAGTATCCTTATAATCATTGCTCTAAACTATCTGATAAGTTGTTTACCTCCGTGTCATCTAGCTCTTCTTCTGGAGAATTCTCTTGTTCTTTCATGTGGGGTCTGTTTCTTTGTTTTGCTGTTTTGGCTGCTTTTTTTTTTTTTTTTGTATTTGTTTCTATGTATTAGGGAGATCTGCAAAGAGTCTGGTGTAGGCCTTTGTCAGATGCTGCTTGTGACTGACCCAGGGCCACCTGTTTGGAGCTATCAGCAATCCACAGCGTGTGGCTCCCTCTGCTTGGCCTGTTTGTGTGCAGAAAGAACCAGGTTGAGCAGAAATTCTGGCTTTTACTATCACCAGGCCCAGTGGAGGGTCTGCTATAATCTCAGAGCTCCCAGAGTTCTGCCTTAGTTGTCAAAGTTAATCACTAGCCTGATATAACCTCAGGCTGTACTCAGCAGCCTGGATTAAGCTCCACAGGATAGAACAGAGTAATTCCTGCAGGCAGGGAGGGCTATTGCTTCCTCTCAGGCTGATGCCACAAGGAGGGGACTGCTTTGCCTGAGAAAGATGACTTCTGCAGTATGGGGATTGACTCAGCACAGAGATCCTTGAGGCTGACCCTTCAACTCTCTTCCCAGAACCACCAATCCTAGACTTTCTTCATGCATTTCTAGTCTAGTTTGCCCTCCTACTGCTGGAGCTCAGGGTAAGTGGCTGCAAATGAAATTTTGTGTGTTGGCCCTTTAAGAGTGTCTCCGCATCTCCAGCCATCTCTCCCTGACAAACAGAAACTCTGCTACTTTTCACAACTAAATGTTATCTGGGTTCCTTTCCTGCTCTGGTGCTGTATATTGAGGAACCCAGCTTGGGGTTTAGATGTCATACTTCTGAGGGGAAACCCACCCCCCAGCCACGGAAATACCCCTCAGTACTTCAGCTGCTGTCTGTGGGAGCCCAGCTAGCCCTCTCGCACCTACAAACTCCCCACCAGTCTCATTGTGGTGAACTGGTTTCCTCTATCTGTCCTTGCTTATAAGGCTTCTTTCCAGCTAGTGTTCTGTTGGTTATTCAGGATGATTTCTCTACAATTTAGCTGTAATTTCAAATTGGTCCCAGAAGGAGGTTACTGTAGCTTCCACTTACTCCTCTGCCATCTTGGGTCTCTATTACTGCTTTTTAATATTGTGCAGGACATTAATTTAATGGGTCAAGTTAAAAAACTCTAAAAATATTAGAAAAGAGACAAATTATTTTCAGACATTACCATTGTTACCCTAAAATAGTTCAAGAAATGAACAAAAAATTATTAGAGAAATGTGATTGTAGCATAGTAACACATTACAAAATAAATATTCTAAAATAAATAGCTTTTTATATATTGACAACAGCCAGTTAGAAATATCTGAGAAGACTCCATTCACAATAGTTACAATAAAATAGTAAAGTATCTAGAGTGAGTGTAAATTAAATAGAAATATATGAAGTCTATATGAAAAATAAGATAGTTAAAAACTAACGGAATTATAGGGGAACTCAGGTGTTAAAGAATTTAGCCTTAATTGATAGGCTTAAGTGACTAATGCATGTGGAAAGCTATTATTCCAAATTGTGAAGGTTTTGAATAAAGACTCATTTCCTTTATCACCCCCCAAAAAAACCTATATGAAGAAAATTGTTCAATAATATTGAAAAAAAGAAGAAAACCTAAATGTGTGGAATGACATACCATGTTTATAGACAAGAAAATTTGATATCATCAAGATGGCACTTTTCCCTAAGTAAATTTTTTTTAATTCAGGGCACTTCCATTAAAAATATTCTAAATTTGAAGTTGTAAAAATTTAAATCTACACTAAACACTTGTACACAACTCCCCTCAATTTGCCTGTCGTTAACATCCTGCCTCCTTTGTTTTCTCATACACTTTTGTTTTCTAAACTATTTGAGTGTAAGTTGTATATGCCAATAGCACTTTGCCTCTAAATCCTTCAACAAGCATCTTCCAAGAATTAAAGCATTTAGATACAGCCATAGTATCAGTTTCACACTTGAGACTATTAACACTAATTTTATAACACCATCAAAAATGGTGCTTATTTACACCCTGGCTGATGTGGCTCAGTGGATTGGTTGCTGGTCTCCAAACCAAAAGATTTTTGTTCAATTTCCACTCAGGGCACATGCCTGGGTTGCAGGCCAGGTCCCCAGTAGGGGGCGTGCTAGAGGCAACCAACCAAAGAGATGGTTTCTCACCATCTCTTCCTCCCTTCCCCTCTTTCTAAAAATAAATAAATAAAATCTTTTTTTTAAATGATGCTTATTTAACTTTACTTTGCATCCCAGCCACCTGGGGATCTTGTCAAAATACAGATTCTGATTCAGCAGATCTGGGATAGGGACCAAAGTTCTACCTTTCTAACGAGTTGCTAGATGCAGCAGCTGCTGCTGCTACTGGTCTGCAGACCACACTTTGAGTTGCAAGGATCAACAAAGTAGTCCAGATCCAATTTTCACTAATGACTCCCCAAAAGTGTTTTTGCAGCTGTTTTTTTTTTCAATTTAGTATCCAGTCAAGCTTCACATATTGCAATTGATTGCCCCTATTATTGGTCTTCTAAAATCTAGAATAGTGCTCCCGTTTTTCACTGTTTGGAAAGTACAGGACAATTGTTTGGTAGGATGTCCTGTATTTTAGATTTCTTTGATGGTTTATTGATTAATTATATTCAGGTTAAATTGTTTGGCAAACACACAGCATAGTTCATGTTATGTACTTTCTATTGCATAGCAGCAGGGTGCACATATGTCAGATGTTGCTCTATTGTTTTGTATTCTACTTTAACAAACTTTTTATTTTAGAATAGATTTAGATTTACAGGAAAGTTGCAAAGATAGTGCAGAGACTTTCCTTGTACCCCATACCCAGTTCTTCTATTATCAACCTCTTACTTTCACGGGTTCCTTTGTCACAATTAAGCAACCAATAATAATTTCTTATTAACTAAAGTCCATACCTGGGTTAACCAGATTTCCTTTTTTAAAGCCAGTATCTTCTTTTATGCTCCAGAATACCACATTACATTTAGTCATCATGTCTTCTTAGACTCTTCTTGGCTGTAACAGTTTCTCAGACTTTCCTTGTCCTGAAGACCTCAGTATTTTTCAGGAGCGCTTGTCAGATATTTTGTAGAATGCCTTCAGTTGGGATTTTTCTGATTTTTTTTTCACGATTAGACTGAGATCATGGAAGGAAAAGACCACAAAGAGGTAAAGTGCCATTCTCGTTACATCCCATCAACGGTGTATACTATCAACTTTCTCCACTGTGAAGTCACTCATTCTCTTCCTTTTCCATTCTGTGCTCTTTGGAGGAAGTCATTATGCACAGCCCACAGAAAGTGAAGAGTTATGTTCCACTTCTTTGAGAGTGGAGTATTTACATAAATTACTTTAAATTCTTCTACAAGAGAAATTTGCCAGTATGGACCTGTGGATATTACTTTTACATGTTGGTTTCAAACATAATACTACTTTATTTATTTTGTTGCTCAGATTGACCAGTGAGTTTATTTTTTCTCTTTTTTTATTGTGTTTTTTTCCATTACTATTTATGCCCTTTAAGTGTGTTCATTTTTTTTGTGGAAATCGAAAAACATTCTAAATATTGCATACAATTGCAAATGGCAAAAATAACAAAGAGCAACACCAGTGATTTACAGAAATTAAGACATTTACAAAGCTACAATAATTAAACCAGTGTAGTATGGTGCACCTGTAGAAAAATATATCAATGGAAAAGAAGATGCCCAAAAGAGGTCTACACATATGTTGTCACTCATTTATGACAAAAGGTCCACAGCAATGCAGTTGAGGAAGTATGGTTCTTTCAATAAGTAGTGCTGGATTAATTGCTTATTCAAGTGGATCTAAATGAACCTATTTCAAACTATATACAAAATTCAATTCCAGATAAATCATGTATTAAATGTGAAAATTAAAACTAGCAAGGCTTACTGAAGATAAAAAAGGTTCATAGCCGGTGCCTTCTCTCTGTGTCCTCACATCCTGGAAAGGGTGAGGGATTTCTCTGGGGTCTGTTTTATAAAGGCACTAATCCCATTCATGACGGCTTTGCCCCCATGATTAGGCATCTGCCAAAGGGCCCACCTCCTAATATCATCACATTAGCATTAGGATTTAAACATGAATTTGGCAGGGACACAAATATTTAGACCATAGAGTGTATTTAATGCCCATGAAGTCTTTGGGAACTTAGTATTTCCTTGTATTATGATTGGGCTTATGTTCATTCTTTTATTCACTGAGCATTTATTGAGGACATATTATCAGCTAGAAGATACTGCATGAGGCATTAAAGATACAATGATGAGCAAGTGGACCATATCCCTGATCTCAAGGAGCATACAGTCGGGTTGTGAAGTAAGAGGCATGTGTTAATCAAGTGATAACATTCATTTATAAATTACAAACTATGAAGATTATGGCTTATCTGAGTTGAGGAGATGAAACTGAGAGTTTGAGAAGACTAGCTAATTTGCAGGACAAAATCAGAGAGGAGAGAGCTGCAGAGAGAGAACTGCACAGATCTATAGAAGGTGCCTCTTGAGTATTTAGAGGAGTGTGGTTAGCACGTGCATGTGAGGAAACTAACCAAGGCTAGGGAAAGAACCACTAGAAAAATACCTAGGTGTTCTCACAAGGCCAAGAACAATGTCTATTCCCATCAGACAGCCTGTAAATCTTATAATTCATAAAGCATTGAGCATCATGGGGCTCTTCTACAATAGTAGAGAACAGTTATTATTCCTAGACTGGGCACTGCTCTGATCTCGTTTAACAAACCTTAAAAACAAGATCTAAGAGGATCAGACTGTTCCCAAGTAACTTAACTGCATCCCAGAATAAAATTTGAGAGTATTAATGATAATACAAAAATATCCAGTACACGAGAAGATAAAATTCATAATGCATGGCTTCTAATCTAAAATTACAAAGCATGCAAAGCAGCAAGAAAATGCGATAATAATAAGAAAAAAGTCAGTCAATGCAAATGGACATAGAAGTGACACAGATGTTCGAATTAGCAGACAAGGACATTAAAACAGGTATTACAGCCATATCCCTTATGTTCACAACGTTAGGAAGAGAAATGGAAGATTCCTTTTTAAAGACCCAAACTGAACTTTTAGAAGTGAATACTATAATGCATGAGATAAAAATGTATTGGATACAGTGCTGGCTGGTGTGTTTCAGTGGATTGAGTGCTGGCCTGTGAACCAAGGTTCAATTGCTAGTTCAGTTCCTAGTCAGGGCGCATGCCTGGGTTGTGGATTGGGTCCCCAGTAGGGGGCACATGAGAGGCAACCAAACATTGATGGTTCCCTCTTTTTCTCCCTTCTTTCCTCTCTCTGAAAATAAATAAATGAAATCTTAAATGAAATATATACTGGATACAAATAACAGCAGGCTAAATATTGCAGAAGAAAAAAATAGTGAATTTAAAGACATAGCAACAGAACTATCCAAGTGAAACACTGAAAAACAGAATTTTAAAAAATGAACAGATCATCAGTGAGCTATGAGACAACTTCAGGTGACATATCTACCTATTATCAGAGTTCCCAAACAAGAGGAGAAAAAGGAAGAAACAGGAAAAAATATTTAAAGAAATAATGGCTGAAAGATATCTAAATTTGATGAAAATTATAAACACAGATATGCAAGAAACTTAATGAAACCTAAATACAAAAAGCAGGAAGACAATTATACCAGGCAGATGATAGTCAAATTTTTCAAAACCATTGATAAAAGGAACACCAGAACTTTCATGAATGCAGCAATCATTCCATTAGCTCTGATACTTTGGCTACAAATTCTAATGTAACCCAGTAACCCCCAGGATAAGTGTATGGGGGGTGTCCTGCCTCCAATATTCAGAAACCTGCCCCAGGATTCTCAGCCTGATGAGGAGCCCCGGGGGAAATGCTGTTTAGAAGAAGGAAGGAACCTAGCTCTCTGCAGTCTTCCATTTCTCACAGACTCCTTAGACTCCCATTGCAGGCAGTAGCCCTCCTGCACCCCGCCCCACCCTCCAGTGATTAAGTCGTCATAAATTTCAAATCTAGTTGCATGAGAGACCTTGTTTGTCAAAAGGATGTGGAAGACCAACACTATGCATTCTTTATTTGCTCCTGAGCAGGGTCATAAACATTCCAACTTCTAGCCTTCCTGGTTGAGTTAGTGTTATGATGATCTGGTTAGAAGCCCATTTTGACCTAAATCAAACCAATGGCATACTTTCCAGCAACTTCACCATCGCCCTTGTACAAGGAGAACCTGACATTTCTATGTACTTCACTATTTTGATGCAGTACTGAAGGATTTGTGACCTAGACTAGAAGAGACCATCATAAAATATCACAAATGTTTTTCTTTGTCCCATTTCTGATCCCACAGTGAGGCCTTGGGAGAGGAGCTGCATACATTGCTTGGGAAACAAAGCCCTTCGAGGAAGGGACTGGATGGGAGGTTTGGGAAGCCAGGGCTATGGGGGGAAGTAGTACTTGTTTACACTAAAGAAAATTGAGATGAAGCACTTTCTTCCTCTTCCCAAGTTTCAGGGTGGGATGGGCATTAGCAACAAGGGACCATCTCTTTCCAAAGAAATCTCTTTAGAAATAGAGTACGCTCCTCTCTATGGTCATTTTCTTTCTTTTTTTATTTTTCTTTTACCTATCTCCTCAACCTCCATTCCAACTGGCAATCATCAAAACATTCTCAGTATCTATGATTGTTTATTTCAGCTTGTTTATTTTGATTTTTAGATTTAATGGTTGGCAGCTTTGTATTTATTGCCACTTCATTATTCATATTTTTCTCCTCCTCCTCCTCCCCCTCCTCCTCCTTCTCCTTCCTCTTCCCCTTTCTTCCTCTTCCCCTTTCTTCCTCTTCCCCTTTCTTCCTCTTCTTCTTCCTCTTCTTCTTCCTCCCCTTCTTCCTCTTCTCCTTCTTCTTCTTCTTCTTCTTCTTCTTCTTCTTCTTCTTCTTCTTCTTCTTCCTCTTCTTCCTCTTCCTCCTCCTCCTCTTCTTATTCTTCTTCCTCTTCTTCTTCTAGACGCTTTATACTGGATTGGTGGTGGTGAACTCCTTCAGCTTTTTCCTGACTGGAAAGCTCTTTATCTGTCCTTCAATTCTAAACTTTGCTGAGTATAGTACTCTGGATTGTAAGTCCTCGCTTTTCCTCACTTTGACTATTTCTTGCCAGTCCCTTCTAGCCCCCAAAGTTTTTTTGAGTAATCAGCTGACAGTCTTATGGGAGCTCCCATGTAGGTAACTAACTGCTCTCCTCTTGCTGCTTTTAAGATTCTCACTTTGTATTTAAGCACTGGCATTTTAATTATGATGTATCTTGGTGTAGTTCTCTTTGGGTTCATCTTGCTTGGGATTCTCTGTGCTTCCTGAACTTGTATGTCTACTTCCTTCACTGAGTTAGGAAAGTTTTGTTATTATTTTTTCAAATAGGTTTCCAACTTATTGTTCTCTTTCTTCTCCTTCTAGCACCCCTACAATGTGAATGTTGAAATGCTTGAAGTTGTCCCAGAGGCTCCTTACACTACCCTCATTTTTTTAACTCTTTTTTCTTCTTACTGTTCTGATTGGTTGATTTCTGCTTCCTTATGTTCCAAATAAATGATTTGATTCTTGGCTTTATCCACTCTATTGTTGGTTCCTTTTAAATTGTTCTTTATTTCAATTAGTGTATCCTTTGTTTCTGACAGGATATTTTTTATGCTGTTGAGGTCCTTACTAAGTTCCTTTAGCATCTTTATAACCAATGTTCTGAACTCTACATCTTATAGATTGCTTTTCTCTATTTTGTTAGGTATTTTCTGAAGTTTTGTTCTGTTCTTTCATATGACACATGTTTCTTTGTCTCCTTACTTCAGCCACCTCCCTGTGTTTATTTTTATATATTGGGTAGAGTTGCTATGTCTCCCAGGCTTCATAGAGTGGTTTAATACAGTAGGTGTCCTATAAGGTCCACTGGCACAGCCTCCCTTATCACCCAAGCTGGATACTTAAGGTGCACCCTCTGTGTGGGCTGTGTATACCCTTCTGTTGTAGTTGAGCCTTGATTGCTGTTGATACATCCAAGGTCAGCCACTACCTATGTTTTGTCCAGGGTCACACACCCAAGCTACAAAGCAATCTGCAGATGGCTGCTACTTGTGCTGGGCTTGGAGTTCCCCAGGTGCAGCCAAGCTGTGAACCAAGGTTGGATGCTGTTACTGCCAGCTTGGGGCCACTTAGCAAGAGGTATAGGGCTCACTGAAGCCAAATGCTCATTCCTGAGAGAATTTAGGAAAATCTGAAGCATGGGCCAAGACAAGCCATTCATTTGGGGGGAAAAAAAAAAAAAACAGTGAAAACAGCTTGGGTGGACCCAAAAGTTGGGTGGGATTAGGCCTGAGAGAATCATCAGGGTGAGGCAAACTGTGAGCCAGGTTGATGAAATCTCAGATATGGTGCCCCCCTGCCCGCTCTGTGGGGGGAGGACTCAGGAAAGGAACAGTGGCCTCTGTCAGTACTTCTGTCTGAGAGAAAGCTGCCCTCCAGCACTTGCCCTGATAGCAGGCAACTCAGTTCCTCCCCATATGTCTCTGATGCATTTCAATCTGTCCCAGGGCTAGAGCTCAGAGGGAGTGAGTCTGAGTCAGTCTGTGCTTGGGCCCTTTAAGAGGAACTTCCTGAGATTCCAGCAGTTTCTGTCTTTCACAGCCCAAATCCCTATTGGTTTTTACAGCCTGAAGTTATTGAGACTTATTTTCCTGGAACACTGGAAGGCTGGCACTGGATCACTAGGCTGGAGGACCTGCTACAGGGCTGAGACCCTCACTCCTCAGACAGCCCTCCTAATTTTTATCCACCATATATGGATATGGGACCAGTCCATTCTGCATCTCTGCCCCTCTTACCAGTCTCAGTGTGGCTTCTTTAATTCCATTGTTGTAGGTCTTCCATTCAGCTCCATCTATGATGATTCTGAATGATGATTGTTCTATAGTTTAGTTGTAATTTTAATGTGATTGTGTGAGGAGGCAAAATGTGTTTGCCTGTGCCGTCATCTTGACTGGAAGTCCTCCCTCTTCATATTGATTCCTTTTCTATGTCTTCAAATGGAGAAAGGCTTTCAAAGTTGTGGAATGTGTTTTTTTTTTCTTTTTTCTTTAATATATTTTATTGATTATGCTATTACAGTTGCCCCATTTTCTCCCTTCACTCCCCTCCACCCTGCACACCCCCTCCCACCCACATTCCCCCCCTTTAGTTCATGTCCATGGGCCATAAGTTCTTTAGCTTCTACATTTCCCATACTATTCTTGCCCTCCCCGATTATTTTCTATCTACCATCTATGTTACTTATTCTCTGTACCTTTTCCCCCTCTCTCTTCCTCCTACTCCCCTGTTGCTAACCCTCCATGTGATCTCCATTTCTGTGGGTCTGTTCCGGTTCTAGTTGTTTGCTTAGTTTGCTTTTGTTTTAGGTGTGGTTGTTACTAACTGTGAGTTTGATGTCTTTTTTCACTGTACAGGTGTTTTTATCTTCTTTTTCTTAGATAAGTCCCTTTAACAGTTCATATAATAAGGGCTTGGTGATGATGAACTCCTTTAACTTGACCTTCTCTGAGAAGCACTTCATCTGCCCTTCCATTCTAAATGAAAGCTTTGCTGGATAGAGCAATCTGGGGTGTAGGTCCTTGCCTTTCATGACTTGGAATACTTCTTTCCAGCCCCTTCTTGCCTGTAAGGTCTCTTTTGAGAAATCAGCTGACAGTCTGATGGGAACTCCTTGTAGGTGACTGTCCCCTTATCTCTTGCTGCTTCTAGGACTCTCTCCTTCATTTTAGTCTTGGCTAATGTAATTATGATGTGCCTTGGTGTGTTCCTCCTTGGGTCCAACCTCTTTGGGACTCTCTGAGCTTCCTGGACTTCCTGGAAGTCTATTTCCCTTGCCAGATTGGGGAAGTTCTCCTTTATTATCTGTTTAAATAAGTCCTCAATTTGTTGCTCTTCCTCTTCCCCTTCTGGTACCCCTATAATTCGGATGTTGGATCGTTTAAAGGTGTCCTGGAGGTTCCTAAGCCTCTCCTCATTTTTTTGAATTCTTGTTTCTTCATTCTTTTCTGTTTGGTTGTTCCTGTCTTCCTTCTGGTCCATTCCATTGATTTGAAACCCAGTTTTCTTTCCATCACTATTGGTTCCCTGTGCATTTTTCTTCATTTCACTTAGTGTAGCCTTAATTTGATCATCTAATTTGTGAACAAAATCAACCAATTCTGTGAGCATCCTGATCACCAGTGCTTTGAACTGTGCATCTGATAGGTTGTCAATCTCTCATTTGCTTAAAAGTACTGGCTGAGGGGCTTCACTTCTGTCCAAGCCATCTTACCACCCCCCCCTTTGGTCTGGTCGTGCCTGTTACATATGAGGGGCGGAGCCCTAGGTGCCCACCAGGGCGGGGCACCTCAGTCACTGGGTTGTGACATTGTATGTGGGGGCGGGGGCAGAGAGGGAACAATGGCGCCTGCTCTGCTCTCTCTAGGACTTCAGTCCCCTCTGCTGCTTCCCACAAACAGATTGGGCCCTTCT
>PVIA01017769.1:0-14684 GCA_004024845.1 Tonatia bakeri
TAATTAAAATGCCAAAGGTTAACGATAAAGAGAGAAATCTTAAAAGCAGCAAGAGAAAAGCAGTTAAGTTACCCACAGGGGAGTTCCCTTAAGACCGTCAGCTGACTTCTCAAAAGAAACTGCAGGCAAGAAGGGACTGGCAAGAAGTATTCAAAGTGATGAAAAGCAGGGACCTACAGCCAAGACTGCTCTACCCAGCAAAGCTATCATTTAGAACTGAAGAACAGATAAAGGGCTTCCTAGACAAGAAAAAAAACTAAAGTTAATCATCACCAAGCCATTATTATATGAAATGTTAACTTATTTAAGAAAATTGATGGTTGCCAGCAGTGACAGGGTTAAGAGGTGAAGAGGTCAAGAAGTACAAATAGGTCATCACAGAATAGCCACAGGGCTATAAAGTACAGGAAACTGTAGTAGCTTAAGAACTTGGACAAGAACAATGGTGCACGGATTACCTGAGGGTGTAGGGAATGCTGGGGAAATGGGAGTAAAGGGGAAAAAATCAGGACAACTCTTAAGAGCATAATCAATATGTATTTTTTAAAATATATTTTTAAAGTTTATGCTTTTTATCAGTAAGCAGAAAAATGATCTAAAATATTGCTGACTTAAAAAAAATCAAGTATGGTTTGCTACACCATTAATTTTGCATTTTTAATTCTAGCTCTCGAAGAAATAGAACAAGTGGGGAAAACAAAACTAATTTGTAATGCATTATATAAGTGCGGTAGGTGAGAGAAATCAATTTTTTAAAGATTTTATTTTTAGAGAGAGGGGAAGGGAGAGAGGGAAGCGAGAGATACATTGATTGGTTGCCTCTCCCACACACCTACTTGGGACCTGGCCCGCAACCCAGACATATGCCCTGACTGGGAATCGAACTGATGACCTTTTGGTTTGCAGGCCAGTGCTCAATCCACTGAGCCACACCAGCCAGGGCTCAATATTTTTCTTTGGTATCATTAAATTAACTGTAACATGGGCATGCACTAACACAGAAAACAGCCTGATATGCAGAGAATAACAGGTAAGTAAATTAGTTGCCAAAACAATTGGTTCAAGAATGCACCAGCAGGGTGATAACCAATGCTGCTTTACACTAGAGAGCTGAGTTTAATTTAAAAGTTGTCAAAGCAGCCCTGGCTGGGTGACTCGGTTGGAACCTAGTCCCGTACACAAAGATTGTGGGTTTCATCTCCAGTCAGGTGATGTAGGTTATGGGTTCGATCCCCAGTGAGGCATGTATGGGTGGCAACCAATAGATGTTTCCTTTCTCTCTCTCTCCCCCTTCTTCTCTGAAATCAGTAAAAATATATACCTGGATAAGCATTAAAAAATTTTTTTTAATTGTCAAAGAAGAAGATACTAAAATATGTTCATGTCATTTCATACAAGATGATTCATGTGGGTCTATTCATTGCTATGAAAACAATTTAGCCATGAAAAAATATACTAAAATAATTATTTTAGTAAAAAACTTAAATGGTGCCACTTGTATATATGGATGAAGACGCCTAAACCAAACGCAAAATTTTGAAACAGGACGAAAACATTTTTGAAATCCAATTGCAAGATAAAAGGGGCAGCCTGGCAAAGTGTTGAGTATAAATGCGAAAATCTCTCAATTTCAACTATGTCACTTAAATTGATGTGCGATCTTTAAGTTAACCTACTCTGGACTTCAATGTCCTCATCTGAAAAATAAGAAATATTAACACCTTCACTTATTCTTACTGTTATGATAGTTTTAAAAAGGAAAATGTGTAAAACCACCAGGCATGACATCTGTCATTAGTGTGATAAATTTCAGTTTTCTTCTCTGTTAAGCAGAACTGTGAAAAACAAGTTTCCAAAATTTTACTGGGTGACTTATTACTCAAAAGAATAAAATCAGACCCAGAAATATTAGAATTAAAAAAAAGAAAATGGCTTGCCTGACAGATGCAGGCAGCATGTGACAAACGTGGGACAAAGCCTAAACTTCCTGTCCTAGCTCGCCGATGGCCATCTCCCGCAGCCTCCTGGCCCTCTAAGAGTCCAGGGGAAGATTCTAACCCAAGAAAGAAATTGAATCAGTATGTTATTGAAAATTTCTGGAAATTATGTGCTCAGGCGACAAACATGTGTCAGGAATAACAAGATTTAAGTACTCAATACTTTTCAATATGGTTTTACTAAAGCATAAGTCATTTCAAAGCAAAAGTAGTTTATGATGTCAATTCTGACATATAATACATTTGTCATTATATGAATTTAAGTTTTTATTTGTGTATTTCACTGTAGTGCTGTGACAACAAAATGACATTTGTGTACCAGAGCATACACACATCAACAGTAAGATGTAACTTTTTATTACACCACTGCTAGAATATTTAGCTTTTTGTAGGACATATATAAGCATGTAAGATGGCCACACCAAATAATTTTCTGCTTTTTTCCCCCTTAATCTTAATTTTTTATCAGTAATACTTTATCAACCTCACTGTTAATAGAACTGTAAATTATCTGGGTGATAGGGTATGGGGATGGGGGAAGAAATCATTCAATTGTGTTACACTGTAATAGTCGTTAAAGTAATCTCACACACACCAATAAGGAACTGTCATCATAATTAAGGGCTAGTTACTGTTGTTAGTTTGCACAATGATAAAGTTCTTTCCAAAATATTGGTTAGCCCACTTATAGTATGAAAAATGCCCTCTCCACATACGCAGAAGAAAAAAATATTCAGAAAGTTATTTTTGGCCTTGCTATGTCAAAAAGTCAACTGTACAAAGATCTACCTGTCAAACCTAAAATTATAATTTTAAAAGTCTATAAAAACAAAAATGTCATGCATTTTTATCAATTATGCAGAGGCTTTAAAACTGTTGCAAGACCATATAGTATATATTAGCTTTTATACTGCTAATGCACAACTAACAGCAAACTTGATTAGATTAACAGAAATCTGTCTTAATTACACCTTTATATATCACACTAGAGAGACAAATGTCACAAGATCTGCAGAAATATTCAGTCTGAGCATTTAAATGGCAGGATAACTTTTTGTGTTATAATCCATCACATATAGAATAATAAAACAAAAAAAAATTCTGCAGTCTCACGTTACAAAAAATAATGTACTGCTGTAAAATATTAAAGAGTAAAGGATATCATCTATAACACAAAGAACTAGTGTCAAAAAACATAACCTCTAAATAAAAATCTCAAATACACATAGCAACTGAAGCACAAATACTGCATTAAATACAGTAAAGATTTAATAAGACTAGTTAATAAAAGACACAAAAATAGGGGGAACTAGGGCAACCAGTAAAGAAAACCAAAATAATGGGAAAAAAGTCTGAATCACTGTTTTCCCCCTAGCTGGAACACAATTTTGGGGGGTTGTCTTTCCATTCATATAATACCTAACACTGTACATGAAGATTTTAATGTCACAGAAAAACTTGGTTCTTCTATGAAATTCTTGATACATTTTTTGAAGTACACATTATTATGAATGAAAAACAGCCTACAGATGGGCACCTATTATTTTAACACTGCAGATTCACAGAAATTTTTTTAAAAGTTATCGTAATCTTTTTTGTCTTTCTTCCCTTCAGCTTCAAATCCGTCAACTCCATCACTATCCCTTCTTCGTTTCCTGTTGTTGTGGATGTTAAAACGTTGACTCATTTGGGGTAATGGATCCATGCCTAGAACTTTGTGTATCTGGCGGAATGCAAGGAGTCTCAATGCAAACTGCAACAAAAAGAGTCAGAATTTAGAGTTAATTAAAAAGACCAAAATAATAAGTATTAAGTTTACTCCCCCATATGTAAAGAAGTCTGTTTAATGAAAGAAATACCTTGAACAATATTAGTTTCATAATTGAAATACTCCCTATGTTCTGCTGTTTTTATTTTCAGGTTTTTCTGTGTACATGCTAATTTTTTTTTAACCTAAGTTAAAAAATAAATCTTTGAACAATTTAGTATTATGTTCACCCTGAAACTATACAGAGCAAAAGACAAGTGTCTCATTCACTGATTGAACCCTCTTTGGGTCACAGTCACCTATTTTCCCATTGTGATACCCATGGACACAGGCTCAGCACCAGCAGCACACACACACACAATGTACATACATACACTTCCCTGGGTTTACAGAAAGGAGGATCACACTTCTTCAACTTGTTACTTCACAAGTGAAAACGATTTTCACTACATGGCTGTGTATACACAGGAATATGTTAGGCACTGATGGCACAAGATACCATGAAATCTTGAAACTAAAGGGACTTCTTAGACATAATTTAATCTATTCCTCAAATTTTGGGAAAATATATCCCTTAAACTAACTTATGGACATTTCATAGTCATTTGATTGAATGGCAACTTTAACTATATGGTTATGAACCTCAAAGAAATTGTTTAGACTATTTTTTGAGACATAGGTCAAGTAAGATTCAACTTCCCTGACAACCACTAATCTACTTTTCTGTCTCTACAGATTTGCCTACTATGGATATTTTACATAGAGTCATATGGCATTTTGTGCCTGGTTTCTTTAACTCAGCAAAGATTTTCAAGGCTCATCCATACTGTAGTGTGTATCATCAGTACATTCCTTTTAATGACTGAATAATATTCTAGCGTGTGGGTGTACTACATTTGTTTATCCACCCATTCATCAACTGAACACTGGGACATTTGCACTTCTCAGCAATTATGCATAATGCCGTTATGTACACTGATGTACAAGTTTTTGTGTAGACATATTTTCAGTTCTATTGGGTATATACCTAGAAATCAAACTATTTTTTTCAAAGTGGCTGCTGTTTAGACTATTTTTAACCCTTTTCTTCAGCTGAAACAGTACATTTAGTACATTTCTGGAATCAAAAAAATGGAAAGCTATAGCCGTTTTTAAATTGATCAATTTTTTCATTCATTCTTTAGGTTCACATATTTTTTCCTTTTCCATAATTCTTCTAACAGGATTGATAACTGATAATGATAGCCAATATAAAAGCTGGACAGTAAAGGCAAACAGCAGTCATTGGAAATATGGTGTTGGAGGAAAGCTCTCCAGGTATCTCAGACCACCAGAAAGACAAGTGAGTGAGTCCCAGAGCAAATTAAGACTAAAACATCATTGGAATCAAAAATGACAAAACTGAAGCTGTCCTACTTTGGGCATACTATGAAAAGGCAGCAGGAAAAGAGAAAAACCAAACGAGAGATGGACTGATTCTATAAAGGAAGCCACAGGCATGAGTTTATAGGAGCTGAGTTGGACGGTTGAGGACAGGACCTTATGGACATGACTCATTCATTCAGTCACCAGGAATCAGAGCTGACACAATGCCACATAACATGCACTTTATAATTACACATATTAATGCATTTAATCCTTCCACTTGAGCCAGATAATGCTTTTATTCCCATTTTACAGATGAGATGGCAGAGCTGGTATTCAAACCAGGGAGTCATGACTCCAGAGTACACACTTTTAATCACTGCATTACACAGCTAGAGGCAGGAGAGGCTAAATAATAACAATAATTACCATAAACCACACAGCACATCACTTCTGTACAACCAGATGACATAGTTTCTCTACTGATACTGATACATAATTTAATACTCAAATTTAATGAGACACTGAAAATACCACTTTATTTTTATATTTATATAATACACTTAACTAGACATACATAGTTAAAATAATACAATTTCAGACCATATTAGTGAAAACTAGTTTAAAGTACAATCCCCTTTAAGGACTTACTTGTTAAAAAAGCAGAGAAATGAATACTATACAGTATTTTTCTTCTAAAGGGTGACTATACAAAAACAAAACCCTACGGCAGTGACCTAACAAAGCTTCGGGATTAGGAGCGCACTTTCACCTGTGCACTGGATGTGATGTCCTCACGCTGCTGGTCAGTCATTGTTGCCAAGGTATCAAAGGGATCCTTCTCACAAGGATCCAAAAGTCCAGGACTACCTATAGCCATCACAACAGTGAGAAAAAAAAATTAGTTTTCTGTAGAAGAAAGAAGAGTTCTTACTCAATTACCAAACACAAACATTAAAAGTGAAGTAAAACTTACCTTTTAGAATAATCCCTGAAGAAATGCACTCAAAGACTCTTCTCAGTGCATCTCCAGGGCTCTGGGGACTGGAAGCACTGCTGATTGCTTTCTCTACTAGTAACTCCATAGCCTGAAGATAAAAACATAAAAAATGTGTTTAACAGCTTACAGACCAAACATGAAAATGACAAACTACTTAATGAAAATTAAAAATTTTAAGGATTGAAAAAGTTACATAGAACAAATCACAAAAACAGAAAATAACATTGCATGTAATATAAAAGCAAAGTTATCTATAAAACAATGAAAGCAAAACTCATAAGACAATACAAAATTTGAATTTTAAAAAGATTTTATAATTTATCCTTAATGAAGAAAAACAAATAGATTAAGAGGTTTTTTTAATTGTTTAAATTATTGCTATCCTTTCCTACCAAAATAGAACAGTCCTTAAAATCCTTTAGACATTTAGAAGCTCACATACATTTGTTTTTTAATACCTACAGACTGATGATACGTACCAGGGAATTATATGAGGCCAATCTTCTTTTTTAAAAAGATTTTACTTATTTATTTTTAGAGAGGGGAAGGCATGATGAAAGAGAAACATCAATGTGTGGTTGCCTCTCATGTGCCCCCTACTGGAGACCTGGCCTGCAACCCAGGCACAGCATGTGCCCCAGTCCCGGAATCAAACCAGTTACACCCTTTGGTTTGCAGGCTGGCACTCAATCTACTGAACCACACCAGCCAGGGCAGGAGGCCAGTCTTCTAAGTAGAGAAGACTTTCAGTTTTTTCTTTACGAACAATGTATATCATCTAAATTTTCATTTGATGCATAACTGAACTTCTATTATCCCTAAGGAAAACACAAATTATGCTTTCACTGTAAATTACTTTTGAGAGACTCAAAATCTAAACCAATGAGTAGAATACAAAAGTAAAAGTACCGATTTAGAAAGCAGTCAACCCAATGATGTATTTTGAGGGGCCTATTAAAAAATGTGCTTTCATTTAGATTTTAAAAATTGAGGTATTATTCCCATGATAACATTCATTCTCAAGTTTATTTTTTGGAAGACTTCATTTATTTTTAGAGAGAGGGAAAGTGAGGGAGAGAGGAAGAAAAACATCAATGTATGGTTGCCTCTCACACACCCCCTACTGGGGACCTAGCCTGCAACCCAGGCACATGCCCCCAACTGGGAATCAAACCAGTGACCCTTTGGTTCACAGGCTAGCGCTCAATCCACTGAGCTATACACCAGCCAGGACCATTCTCAAGTTTGAAGTTTACAATTCAGTGGGGTTTTTTTTTGGTTTGTTTTTTACTTTTAAAGATTATATTTATTTTTAGAGAAAGGGGGAGGGAGGAAGACAGAAAGAGAGAGAGACGAACATCAATAGGTTGCCTCTCATACACACCTCATCCAGGGACTGAACCCTCAACCTAGGCATGGCCCTGACTGGCAATGAAACCACTGACCTTTTGCTCTGCAGTACGATACCCAACCAAGTCACAACTGTCAGGGCTACAATGCAGTGGTTTTCGGCATACTTACCAAGTTGTTCAACCATAACCACTATCTAATGCCAGAACACATTCACCACCCGTAAAAGAAACTCCATACCCATTAGTAGTCATTCTCCATTTCCTCCATTCCCCTGGCAATGACTAAATCACTTTCTACTTCTATAGATTTGCCTATAGATTTGCCTACATTTCATACAAATAAAACCATGTAAAATGTGGCTTTTTGTGTCTGGTTTCCTTCACCTAGCATAATGTTTAAAGGTTCACCCATGTTGTAGCTTTTACCGGTAACTTAAATTTTAGACAAGATCACCAGTAACAATTCAAAGAAATTAAATGGCCTAGAAATATAATGAAATCTCTAAAATAATACTGAAGCTGAGAATACCTTAGTGAGAATTCATTTTTAGTTGCCTGCTTAAAAAGCTCAGATTTAACCAGAGGTAAAAACTATGTATGTCAAGCTATTCACTCCAAAGCCATTACTCAGATTTTTAAAATAAGAATTCTAAGGTGTTTGGACATGTGAAGAATGAGATTGTAAGAGAGAAGGGAATTAAAAAAAAACAATGCACACTAATGGCAGTAAAAAATAACAGCTTTTGCCCCAGTTGGTGTGGCTCAGTGGACTGAATACCAGCCTACGAACCAAAGGGTCACCAGTTCGATTCCCACTCAGGGCACATGCCTGGGTTACAGGCCAGGTCCCCAGTAGGGGGCATAAGAGAGGCAACCACACATTGTTGTTTCTCTCCCTCTCTCTAAAAATAAATATATAAAATCTTAAAAAAAAAAAAAAAAAAAAGACAGCTTGTACTGGTCATTCAAGCTAAATGAATAGGCCCTGGCTGGGTATGTTTGGACCATTGTCTCCATATAACAAGGTTGTGGGTTTAATCTCTGGCCAGGGAACATATAGGAATCAACCAATTAATGCATAAATGGGTGAAACAGCAAACTGATGTTTTTCTCTCTCTGCCCCACCTCTCTAAAATCAATTTTTTAAAAAATGACAGTGGCATGAGATTGGAAAAAAATTAAAATGTTCATAATGATAAATGTAAATCAAAACTAAAAAAAATCAAGATGGTTCAGTTTACCCAGTTTAAGAATGCAGATGTTGTTCAAGACATTTTAAAAGGATTTTCATTAAAAAAATTTTAGTGTGTTAAGGAATTAGTTTCAGTTTTCAAGACAAATCTATGAATGTATATAAAAAAAACCTCTCCTTGCTGAACAAATCAAGTATTATTTTAAGACATCCAATAGACTGTGAAATGCTGAAGGACAGGTCAATGTCATATATTTTGAATGCTAGGCCTAGCATAAATGAAAATACTCAGCATATAGAAAACACTCAGTAAATATTTGTGAAACAGAATATTCCAAGAATGTGAAAATAATCCTGCTTATAAAAAGAACCAAGCTAATAAGCAAACTGCTTACTGATTTTGTGCTAAAAATATAAAATTGAAGCCATAAAATATTCAACTTGCCATAAATATCTCAAACTTTTACTAAGTTCCTTTAGAGAATGTTGAGAAAAAAAGAAGTATTAAATAATTACCTATAATCTATATGTCAAGATAAAAAAGGTATTTCAAGTAATTCAAAGCTTTTTCAAAACTGCTTATTCACTGACCTTATAAAGTGGGAATTTGTGATATATACTTGCATATAAAGGTAGATAAAAACTAATTAAAAACCAAGAAAGAAATGATTTATGCAAAACAGTAAGTTAATACATTTAAAACACACAATGAAACCAAATCAACTATCTGAACTTTTAAGATCATTTGCTGTGAAGCAGCAATTAAAAATACTAATTTTCTGCAGAACATGGTTATCCTCTAAGCAGATATCTACAGTTAGGGAAGCAACAAAAGTAGAATACATGTAGTTTATAAACTTTGAAATATGCATACATGTATTCAAAAGTAAAAGGACAATATCAAAGATGAACAATCAAATTAGGGAAATGATATTTAGGCTTTAATGTAAAGGATCTTGGGGACTTAAGTTACTTAAGGAGAAAAGCTCTCCACATTAAATGATTTGAAACAAATGATTGCAATATTTATTTTAAAGAAGTCATGGAGCATATTTTTCCTTCCAATCTCTAGTAGCATATTTTTCGACTGTTTTTTATTTACTGATTTTAGAGATGGGGGGAGAGAGAGAAAGAAACATCGATTTGTTATTCCACTCTTGTATGTTCCCTGACCAGGGATCAAACCTGCCACCCTGGCGTATCAGGATGACACTCTAATCAACTGAGCAAACCAGCCAGGGCCCCATCTCCAGCAGCACTAATAACAACAGCACTTACTAAGTAGCAGGCACCATGCTAAGTGCTTTAAATAAATGGTTTCATTTAATTATCACAACCAGATGCTAAGACCACAATTTTAAAGATTAAAAAAAGAAAACTTAAATAGCTGAAGTAGCTTGTCTAACACCATACAAATACGAGGTAAAAAGACTAGGATTTTTAACCCAGATCTGTTGGACTCTAATCCTGTTTTTGTTACTAAAGATTTAAATAGGGCTATTATACTTAAATGAAAGCACAAAAAAATATTTAGTGCAGCGGTTTATCTACCTGTAATGACTGGGAACAACTGAAATATCTAACACTAGGAATTCTGGTTAAATAACAGTAATAGTAGCAGTTATCCTCTTCATCATTATAACTTAAACACTAAAGCACTGTTCTGAATACATTATTCATATATTATTCAATTTTGATCATCGCAATCACTGTGAGGAGACAGATATGACTACTATCCCCATTTTACAAATAAAGAGTTTATGTTATTAAAATAGGACTTTATGAATACCATTACAACAAGCAACTGTATATACAAAAGGCATTTCTGTATTCCAGTTGACACAGGTAATATTGCTATGTGCATGAGACTTCCATTCTTGAATCTATTTGCAGGATGTTTTATTTTATTTTTTAGCAAGTTTTTTTTTAAGATTTTATTTATTTATTTTTAGAGAGGGAAGGGAGGGAGAAAGAGAGAGATAGAGAAAGAGATAAACATCAATGTGCAGTTGCTGGGGGCCGTGGCCTGCAACCTAGGCATGTGCCCTGACTGGGAATTGAACCTGCGATGCTTTGGTTCACAGCCCGCGCTCAATCCACTGAGCTACACCAGCCAGGGCTGCAGGATGTTTTATTTGTGCATTATATTTAAACACAGTACCTTATTTTATAATCAACAATTCTTAATTAAAAACTGTCAAGTCTTTTTTCTTAAATATTTTATTGATTTATTTTTAGAGAGAAGGGAAGGGAGGGAAAGAAATACCATTTATTCCTCTCTAGGAATAAATAAATAATTTTTTAAAAAGGATCTTTGTGGAAGTGAGGAAGAGTAGAAGAATCCTAATTATCCACACCTAATTATCTCTAACAATAGACATTTGCCTAACATGCAGATAAAAAAATAAATAAGGTAATATCTTCCACAGGAGTAAGGGTTAGGGGAAAAGTGATATATCCAAGATGGCTGTGAACTCTCAACAAGTCTGCCAAAGTGACTTAATATGCCCTCAAACCCCTCTTGACTCAGGGAAGTATAAGTTGTTGCTGAGATGAAAACAAATATAAACACAGAGAATTCTGCACAGGCAAGGCTCCATGAGCCCATCCTGGGTTTGAAACCTGCAGCCTAAAGATGTGCCAATGGAACGAACCCACCTACAGAGCATCTGATCAAGACAGAGGAGAAAGCACAACCCACGTCTCTAACAAGGCTGCATGCAACCGAACTCTACTTCTTTCCATAAGCAACCCTTCAAGCAGAGCTCACAACTGAGAAAAAGGAGAGGCATTTAAAAATGTGTGCATATATTCAAAGCGATTCTTGTTGGAATGTCTGAGCACAAAAAGCTGACTTTGTAATGGAACTGATGATACTAGATACTAATGAGATGAAAAACAAACCCAGCATGATATCTTTGTATTTGGGTGAAACATAGAATGAAAAATGGATGAAAAATCTATTTTCTATTAACTCTCGGAGATAATGATGGATTAATATAAGTTCACTTATTGACAAATGTACTGCTCTCTACTGCAAAATGTTGATGGGGGAGGCTGTATGTGGCATAAAGTATGTGGGAACTCTTCGTATTGTATTTCACTCAATTTTGCTATGAACCAAAACTGATCTAAAAATTAATGTCAATTAAAAAAAATCCACTCTGGTCCTGGCCAGGTAGCTCAGCTGGTTAGAGTATCATCCTGACATATTAAGGGTACAGGTCTGATCTCTGGTAAGGGCACATACAAGAAGCAACCAATGAATATATAAATGGGTGGAACAATAAATCAACGCCTCTAAAAAAAACCCACTCTGGAGAATTTGTATTTAAGGGAATAAAGATATAATCTGCTAATGTTTTGAGTTATAAAAAAACCTGATGAAGAGTTCCAGCCACGATAGAGGTGTAGGTAGAAACCCTTTGCTTCCACATCTAACCAAAAGGAGGATAACCACCAATCTAAAAGCAGTAAACAACCAGAAGTGCCAGAAAATGAAACTGCATGGAACTCTGACAACGAAGGAGTTAAAGATATATTCACCCAAACTGGTTGGAAGCAGATGGGCAACTGGGCGGGCAGAGAAGACCTGGCAAGGTGGAGAACCATGTGAGCAGGGCTGGCTGAGAGGTCCAGTGGCAACGTGGCAGACCCTGGAAGTAAGATGGGCTGGCTGAAAGGGAAACTAAGACTCAAAGCTAACTGTAAACTATGGTGGGGGTTGCCACAGTGGGAGAAATTCCCAGTCTCACACTAGAGTTCCTTGAAAAGAGGGGCTAGAGCCGGACAAGCGAGTTCCATTGTTCCCTCTGTGGCCCTTCCCCCACAGACAGTGCCACAACTCAGCAAAGAGGGTTGCCCTGCCCTGGAGAATACCTAAGGCCCTGCCAGCTTACAACATAATCGGTGTGCAGAGACAAAGAAATACGGCCCAAATGAAAGAACAGATCAAAACCCCAGAAAAAGAGCTAAGCAATAAAGAGATAGCTAATCTATCTTATGGAGAGTTAACAACACTGGTAATCAGGATGCTCACACAACTGACTGGTATGGTCATAAAATGAAAGAACAAATGAAGGCTACCCAAAGTGAAATAAAGCAAAATATTCAGGGAACCAATGATGACAGGAAGGAAACTGGGACACAAATAAACAATTTGGAACAAAAGGAAGAAATAAACATCCACCAGAACAGAATGAAGAAACAAGAATTCAAAAAAATGAGGGGAGGCTTGGGCATCTGAGGCAACTTTAAATGTTCCAATATCCAAATCATAGGGGTGTCAGAAGCAAGAAGTTGAAAACTTATTTGAACAAATAATGAAGGAAAACTCCCCCAATCTGGTGAAGGAAACAGACTTCCAGGAAGCCCAGAGAGTCCCAAGGATGTTGGACCCAAAGAGGAACACACTAAGGCACATCATCAAGTTACCCATGATTAAAGATAAGGAGAGAATCTTAAAAGCTGGAAGAGAAAAGGAAAGAGTTACCTACAAAGGAGTTCCCAGAGGACTATCAGCTGATTTCTCAAAAGAAACCTTGCAGGCAAGAAGGGGCCAGAAAGAAGTATTTGAAGTCATGAAAGGCAAGAACCTACATCCAACATTACTTTATCCAGCAAAACTTTCATTTAGAATGGAAGGGCAGATAAAGTCCTTCCCAGATAACGTCAAGTTAAAGGAGTTCATCATCACCAAGCCCTTATTATATGAAATGTTAAAGGGACTTATCCAAGAAAGTAAAGAAGATCAAAAACTATGAACAGTAAAATGATAACAAACTCATAACTTACCAACAACTGAATAAAAAAAAAACCCAACAACTAAGCAAACAACTAGAACAAGGAAGGAACGGAATCAGAAAAATGGAGATCACATGGACGGTTTTCAGAGGGGAGGAGGGGCAGAATGGGGGAGAAATTTGGTACAGGAAATAAGAAGCATAATCGATAGACATAAAAATAAAATAGATGGGGAGAGGTTAGGAATGGTATAGGAAACAGATTTCAAAGAACTAACATGTATAACCCATGGACATGAATTAAGGGGGGGGATACTGAAGGGTTGAGGGTGCAGGGCAGAGGGGGGATAAAGGGGCGAAAGTGGGAAAACTGTAATAGCATAATCAATATACTTAAAAAAAACTTGATGAATACAAAAGCCAATAAAATTAAGAGCTCAAGTTGAGATGAAAAGACTGCAGAGCTAATAAAGAAAATTGAAGTGCAAAATAACATCATTATGAAACTAATGGATTATAAATATCACAGAAGATTAGGACATAGCTGAAAATCAAGTTACTGCTGGAAATACAATCACAAGAGAAAAGAGAACAAAGATTCAAACAATCACAGAGAAGACAACAGATATGCCGGACAAAGACAATAATCCGCCTTAAGGATAATTGATGTCCCTAACGTAGAGAATCATATTGATTAGACTTAAGAAAATTGTTTTTCCCTCCTACCTGAAAGAAAAATCAAATCTGCAGGACAAAAATCACAGTGAACATATTCCAAGACATAATTTGGCTAAATCACTGAAATTCAGGATAAACAAGGAATTCTTTTAGAAGTGTGTAGAAAAAAGGCAAAATAATGAAGCCGGACTTGGACTTAGCAATGCTCTGTGCTGGAAGATAATGTAGTGATACTAGAAATAGAGAAGGAAAAACTGACCTAACAATGTAATAATGATCAACTGGCAGGTTCTCAAACATGAAATTCAAAAATGTAAACATTTTTTTATAAAAACTATTTGATGATAAGATGTAATCAGTCAAGAAATGAAAAGGAGAAACCCCAGTATAAAAACCTAGTGGTTGGCACTGAACAATTTAAATATAGAACATTACATAATCATAAAGAATAGACTACAGAAGATAAATAGTTACTTCTATACTTTAAAGGTTTAAGAATAGTACGGAATCAGCACATATTAGGATAAATAAAGAAATAAGTTTAAATACTTTACTTGAATATATGAAACAAATGCAAGAAAAAAAAAAAA
>PVIA01017770.1:0-14683 GCA_004024845.1 Tonatia bakeri
AAAAAAAGAAGAAAATAGTCTAACAATAAAATGGCACTAAATATGTATTTGTCAATAATTATCTTAAATGTAAATGGCTTAAATGTTCCAACCAAAAGACATTGGGTAGTTGAATGGATAAGAAAACAAGATTCATATATATGCTGCCTCCAAGAGCCCAATCTCAGATAAAAAAATACATACATATTAAAAGTAAAGGGATGGAAAAGATATTTCATGTAAATGGAAAGGAAAAAAAATCTGGATAGTATTTATATCCAATAAAACAGACTTTAAAACAAAGGCTACAGCAAGAGACAAAGAAGTAAACTACATAATGATTAAGGAACAATCCAAGAAGTGGATACAACCCTAGTAAACATTTACACACACAACAGAGCATCTAACTATGTGAAGCAAATCTTGATGGATATAAAGGGAGAGAGCAACAGAAATATAGTCATAGCCAGGGGTTTTAACACCCCATTGATTTCAGTGCTTCAATGGATATATCTTCCAGACAGCAAATCAACAAGGAGCCAGTGGTATTAAATTACACACTAGATCAAAAGGATTTAATTAATATCTTCAGAGGATTTCACCCCAATGAGGCAGAATATACATACTTTTTAATTGCACATGGAGTGGTTTCTAAGATAGACCACATTAGAACACAAAACAAGTCTCAAGAAATTTAAGATTGAGATTATATCAGTGTTTTCTCTAACCACGATGCTATGAAACTAAAAATCAATCACAAGAACAATGGAAGCAAAAATACATAGAAGCTAAATAACATGTTATTAAACAATGAATGGGTTAACAACAAGATCAAGGAAGAAACCAAAAGATACCTTGAAACAAAAGAAATTGAGGACACAACATCCAAAATATGTGAGACACCGAGGAAGCAATCTTAAGAGGGAAATTCATAGCATAACAGGCCTATCTCAAAAAAAAAAACCAAGAAAAAGCTCAAACAAACAAGTTAACTTCACAGTTAAAGGAACTAAACAAATTATTACAAAAGATCAATGAATCCAAGAGCTGGTTCTTTGAAAATATAAACAACATTGATAAACCTTTAACCAGATTCATCAAGAAAAAAAGAGAGAGGACACAAATGAATAAAATCAGAAACAAAGGAGGAAGAATAACAACTGACACCAAAGAAATGCAAATGATTGTAAGAAAATATTACGAACAACTATATGCCCAAAAAATGGACACCTAGACAAAATAGATAAATTCCTAGAAACATAAAATCTTCCAAAACTAAATAAGGAAGGTCAGAGAATCTGTATACACAGATTATACCTAATGAAATCAAAGAAGTAATTAAAAAAACTCCCAACACACAAAAGCCCTGGACCTGATGTCTTCACAGGTGAATTTTACGAAACATTCTGAGAACTAACACCTCTCCTTCTGAAATTATTTCATAAAATTCAAGAGAAGGGAAGGCTCCCAAACTCATTTTATGAGACCAGCATTATCCTAATTTCAAAACCAGATAAAGAAACTACAAAGAAAGTTATAGGCCAATATCCCTAATAAACAAAGACACTAAAATCCTCAACAAAATATTGGCAAGTTGAATACAGCAATACATCAAAAAGATCATACACCATGATCAAGTGTGATTTATTCTAGGAATGCAAGGTTGGTACAACATTTGCAAATCAATAAATGTGACTCACTACATCAATAAAATGAGGGATAAAAACCACATGATCATGTCAATAGATACAGCAAAAAACATTTGATGAAACCCAGCAACCATTATGATAAAAACTCTCAGCAAAGTGGGATTAGAGGGAACATACTTAAACATAATGAAGGCCATATATGACAAACTCACTGACATCATTATATTCAATAGGCAAAAACTACAAGTGTCCCCTTGGGGACTGGGAACAAGACAGGGATGCCTGCTTTCACTTCTCTTATTCGACATAGTATGGGAACTCCTAGCCACAGCAATCAGGCAAGAAGAAGAAATAAAATGCATACAAATTGGAAAAGAAGAGTAAAACTGTCATTATTTGCAGATGGCAGGATACTGTATGTAGAGAACCCCAAAGATTCCACCAAGAAACTACTAGAACTGATTAATGAATTCAGCAAAGTAGTAGGATACAAAATTTACATCCGCATATTAGTTCCATTTTTACATGCCAATAATGAACTAACAGAAAGTGAAACTGAGAAAACAATCCCATTCACAACTGCTAGAAAAAGAATAAAATATCTAGGAATAAACCTAACCAAGGATGTAAAATACTTGTACTACAAAAATTATAAGACATTGAAGATAAAAATGGAATATATAAAAAGTGGAAGTACATACTGTGTTCATGGATCAGAAGAATTAACATCATTAATATGTTCATACTACTGAAAGCAATCTTCCTATGTAGATTCCAATGGCATATTTCACAGAACTAGAACAAATATTTCAAAAATTTATATGAAACCACAAAAGGACCCACATAGCAATAGTTATCTTGAGAAAGAAGAACAAAGTTGGAGGAATCACACTACATAATATGAAACTATACTATAAGGCCATAGTAATCAAAACAACATGGTACTGGAATAAAAACAGATACATAGATCAATGGGACAGAATAGAGATCCCAAAAATAAACCCACACCTTTATATCAACTAGTATTCTACAGAGGAAGCAACCACATACAATGAGCTTGTTGATAGTTTAATCAACAAATGCAGTTGGAAGAATTGGACAGATATGTGCAAAAACTAAAACTAGACCACCTTCTTACACCATACACAAGAATAAATTCAAAATGGGTCAAAGACTTAAATATTAGACTCAAAACCATAAGAATAGAGGAATACATAGGCAGCAAAATCTTGAATGTTGCTTGTAGCAATATATTATGATATATATATCAAAGACAAGGGAAACAAAATAAAAAGTAAACAGATAGGACTATATCAAACTGAAAAGTTTCTGCACAGCAAAGGAAATCATCAACAAAATAAAGAAACAACCCACAAAATGGGAGAACATATTTGCCAATATTTTTGATAAGGAGTTAATATCCAAAATTTATAAAGAATTTATAAAACTCAATACAAAGAAATCAGAGAACCCAACTGAAAAGTGGGAAAAGGACCAGAATAAACTCTTCTCCAAAAAGGACATACAGATGGACAAGAGACATATGAAAAGATGCTCAGCATCACTAATCATCAAAGAAATGCAAATTAAAATCACAATGACCTATCATCTCACACCTGTCAGAATGGCTACCATCAATAAATCAACAAACAACAACTGCTGGAGGGGATGTGGAAAAAGGGAAAAACTTTTGCATTGTTGGTGGGAATGTAGATTGTTAAAGCCACTGTAGAAAGCAGTGTGGAGATGCCTCAAAAAATTAAAAATGAAACTGCCTTTTGACCCAGCAATCCCACTTCTGGGAATATATCTGAAGGAACCCAAAACACTAATTCAAAAAAATAAAAGCACACCTATATTCATTGAAGCGTTTTCTACAATTGCCAAGAAATGGAAGCAGTCCAAGTGTCCAAGTGTCCATCAGTAGATGAGTGGGTAAAACAACTATGGGACACTTACACAATAGAATATTACTTGGCTATAAAAAAGATGAAAATTTTATCCTTTGTGATAGTGTGGGTGGACCTGGAGAATATTATGCTAAGTGAAATAAGGTAGACAAAGAAAGACAAATACCATATGACTTCACTTATATATGGAATGTATTGAACAAACTGAAGTAACAAGGAAAAGCAAGACAGACTCATAGATGGAGAACAGGAGGACATTAGAGGGGGACAGGTTAGGGAGTGGAGAGATTGAGCAAAAAGGAAAAAGAACTAATGGACACTGACAATGGTGTGGTGATTGCTGGAGGGAGGGGGTATAAGGGGACTAAATAAAAAAATAAAATCTATTTTAAAAAGTTAGAAGGAGCTCCTACACTTTGGAACAGCATGGATGGAACTTGAGGGCATTATGCTAAGTGAAATAAGCCAGTCAGTGAGGGACAAATACCATATGATCTCACCTATAAGTGGAACCTAATCAACAAAACAAACAAGCAAGCACAATATAACCAGAGACATTGAAATAAAGAACAAATTGACAGTAACCAGAGGGGAGGTGGGAGGGGGTAATGCGGGCAAAGGGGAAAGGTTTTTCAGGAACATGTATAAAGGGCACATGGACAAAACCAAAGTGGGGTGGAATCAAGGGTGGAAAGTAGGGATGGCTGGATGAGGGGGAGCACTGGGGGCAAAATGGAGACAACTGTACTTGAACAACAATAAAAAATGTGAAAAAAATTTAAAAGTTCCTAAAAAAATTAATCTATGCTCTGCTGAAAGAAAATTATTGGAAATGTTATTCATCTAAATAAGTAAGATAAACTAGTTTGTCATTAGATCCCAAGGCATTGCACCTTCTAGGCTGGTGGTTTTCAACCTTTTTCATCTCATGGCATGTATAAATTAATTCTTAAAATTCTATGGAACACCAAAAAATACATTTTTTGCCAATCTGACAAAAAAGTAGGTATAATTTTGTTTCATTCACAACAGATAGCTATTGCTGTGTTGGCTGTTGTCACCTTTTTATTTGACAATTTAAGAAAAAAGTGGTCTGTGCCCTTGACTAAATAGGCATTGCATGTTTTAAAAATTCTTGTGGCACACCAGTGTGCCTGCCATGACACGTAAATTGAAAATTATTCTCTAGGCACTGAAATATTTGTTGAACAAGTGAATAAATTATACTGTAAAAAGTCACTGGAAAAAAGATAGTAGCCAATGGGAGAGGGAAGTGGTAACATTCTCTAGCCATGATTATGGGCACAGCCCATTGTCAGGCTAGCCCAGATTGATGTGAGTGGGAGTGACACAGTTCCTTAAAAGGAAGCATTGCTCTTCAGGACTAATTATATGTGACCAGTATGAATCAGATATCCTTTTGTTTCAGTTGCCAAAGGCATGTTTTGCAATACTCTCAGCTCTATAGGAGAAATCACATTTAAGTAAGCTATAGTAACAACCTCTTCCCCTCTTAAACTTTTGGTGCTTTCCTAGGGTGACTTCCTCTGCTCAACACAACAGTATTATCAACTGAGTCCTCTCGCTGAGCCCCAGCTTAGGATTCATCTGTGAAATCTTCACTGGGCATGACAGCTTGAAAGAGTTACAAGCGGCCCATGCATTGGTTTAGCATTTAAAATTCTACTAAGCAAATTTCCATGGCTTTAAATTGATATATGTGGTTTGTAGGCCCAGGGTACATAGCAAGAAAGGCACATACCTGCCATCATACCGTCACCTCCTCCTTCTGTTTCCCATGATAGATGCTATTAGTTGGTTGCACAATTCTTCCCCATTGAGCTTATACTCTACCCCAAAGTATTTCTCAACAAAGGGTTGAAGGGAACCACAGCCTTCCAACTGGACTTTGCATTCAAGAAGAAACCTGTTTTCTTGCCATATTTGTGACACAATCTTCCTAATTCTCAGCTTGTCAGAATAAACAGGGCTTGAATGTTACACGTTAAAGTATATTTCAACAGGAGGCCAACAGTGTTTGTATTTATGGATTGAACTCCCATCTCCAGCAAGTCTTTAAAATGCTAATCCTACAGCTTGCTGTAGCAAAATTTATAGCAGAAATAATTAAGTGAGGAGGTAGTGTGATACACAATTAATATTCAAAAGTAGACGAGTAAATTTACATGCCAAGATGCTTCACCTCCCTAGAGATCTGACATTGAAAGCGATGTGGTATATCTTTTCTAAAATAAAATTTATTATAGGATCTTATTTTTTGAGGTCTTACTAAATAACAGTGTAGTGTTACATATCCTGATAAGCCTGGAAGTCAGTGAAGGGGGTGGGAATGGAAAAACCTAAGTGCAAAGTGAAAGGAAGTTTGGATGGATCTTTTAGGCCATAATCAGTGGAGGCCGCATTATTCTGCTTTTTGGTACTTGTGCCCCATCCACTAAAGTTTATGATAGCTTATTGCCTGGTAACTAGTGTTTTCATGGGAACAAGAGCAAAAGCCTGTGACCTGAAGTGAAATAAAAATGAAGTTTTTAGCCTTCCCAGGCGTCCTTTTAGCATTGCTAAGTTGTGCCTTGGTTTTAGTTGCTGTGTATTTGATGTGTGGTTCATGAAGAAGAAATACAAATTTGAATCTTATTGAACCACAAGTCAAAAATGTATTTTTTAATGAAAAAAATGCTCCTTATTTTTGCCTCAGTTTTCTTTATTTCTTTATCTACTGACTTGTGTAAGTTTTCTGTTTTATTTATCTTTATAAACCATCTTAAATCTCTTTTTGGACAAATTAGGGTATAAATAATATAATTATCAATATTATCAAGAATAACAACAATAATACTAATAAGGTACCACTTATTGAATGCTCATTTTATTTTAGAGTCTGTTCTAAGTGCTTAATAAAACTCTTTATTCTGCCCACAGCTCTGTGAGGAAGGCATTTTTATTCCCATTTTAAATAGGAGAGGAACTGAATCTCAGAGAAGTTAAATACTTGGTAAACAACTGATTGGGGATTTGAACTCAGATCCTTCTGACTTAAAAGCCTGAATCTTTAACTGTTGGACTGGACTTCTCTATATGCAAAGGGCCATGGATGTTTGTCATTTTGTTTTCCTTTAAGTGCTTACTGGCTTAGTGTAAGTGGTTTGCTTATTTCTCTGAATCTTTCACTGTAAGATAAATCCCATCAGTTTTACCAAAACTACCATGTTTGACATATGCTCTGGTGTAAAGCATTCTATATTATGATTTCTCAATATTATTATGTTAAACTTAGGACAATAGTTGCTCTGACTGTTCTATTTATTAAAAATATTTTTGCTTAATATAAAAATAAAACAATAGGGGAAGCACCCCATCCTGATATGACCAATGCCAGGGAGAGTAACAAAATAACTGGTGTATTTACATTTTCACACTGTCCATTAGCCCCTTTGTTTTACATGACCAGCAGATGTTGGGACTTACAGCACCTGCTAAGACAAGTTGATTCTTTATGGCCGAAACCTGGTCCCATGTCTGTGGGATTTTATGTCCCCCCTGCTGCTCTGCTGGGGCCCAGCAGAATCTGCTTTTAGTTCATTAGTGCGACCAGAGTCTGTGGTGGGTCTTGGATGCTCCTTTCAAGAGGATCTGCTGGGCTTTGACAGTGCAGCCAAGCAACTACTGGTTGCAATGTAAAAAATGCAAGAGGCTTCTTTTCTGTGTAGAAAAATCATCCAGAAGCCCAATAGCAAGAGAAAAGCACACATTTTCTTGCCTTAAAAATAAAGACACGTTTGGGAAAGAAGGCTTAAACAACAAATGTTCCCTACTTCTGCCTGCCATTGCCTACATAAATGCACCTGCATTTGGAAAAACTGTCTCTTCACTTTTTCCCTGTTTGAGACATTTTGGACTAAAGCTTACAGTGCCTTGTTAGAGACATGCTGGCCTATTCAATTCTCCTCTATTAGAAGTGGTGTTAGAGAAGCAAAGAAGTCCATGTCTATCTGTGGAAATGAAAGAAAATCTGAGACAATATCTGAGTTGCAAGTTACTTATCCCCACTTTGAATATTCTGGATGATTGTTTAAATTTTCCACTTTATTTTTCCTGTTTATATGACCATCCCCAACCAATAAGTTCATCTGAATGAGCATATCTATTCTCTATTTCCCTTTTCTGCTTAAGAGGACTTTACATGAAATGAAAGAATTTTGATTATATATAGGTGCAGGATTACAATGAATAAAAAGTCAATTCTAAAAATCTTTTAAACATTATTTTAAAGAAAATATTCATGTAAAAGTGTTATGAAATTATAAGGTGTGCACTTAAAATGATTACTAGGAAGCATTGCTCAATCACATTTCTCATATATTATAAAGTGTTTTGTGAGATACTTATTTAAGTCCTACATTTCTACCATGTGTATTCAATGGTATTTGTGGCTAGGTGAGGTAGAGTAGGATAAACACTTGTGAAAGGGAACAAAGTTGCTGACTTGACCCTTTCTTTCTCACCACCCCCTTTTACTTTCTGAGGTAATAAGGGGAGAAACATTTTTGAGCCTGGGGGAAATTCTATCCAAGTTGTAGCCTTCCAGAATGAGCCCTCCAGTTCTGTGGGACAACAATGTCAGGAGTATCTGAAACAGAGAGATCTTGTCCTTTTTAAAATTTTTATCTTGACAGTGTTCAGAGGGGAGAAGGGAGGGAATTTCAGGGGAAAAGGGGAAGGGTTTACAGGAACAAGTATAAAGGACACATGGACAAAAACTAGGGGTGGGTGGAAATGGGAGGGAGGTGGGAAGGACTGGGTGGGTGGGCTGGGATGGGAGTAAAAGATAGAAAATTGTATTTGAACAACAATGAAAATAAAATTAAAAAAAAAATTTATCCTGAGCTTTCTAGTATATCCTAGTGAGCCATTTTTGTAAATGTACCCACCATCTGCAAGGCATGTATGCACCATACAAGATGAAGAGACACTTCCACATGAACAAAAGCTCTTGGTTAAATGTGTTTCACTTTAGGTTGTTTGTGTTTTTAAATAGCAATGGTTTCTTTCTTTCTTTCATTCTTTTTTTTTTTTAGTGTGCCTCAGTCTTTTAGTCTAAGGCCTAACCACATTTATCAGCATGTCTTTCCTATTCACTAGCTCAATATATAAAATGACAGGGAAGAGTCACATCATAAAATAACATGAAAACTTCTAGAAGGAGGGAAAAAAGAGAGTGAAATATACTTATGTTGTTTAAAGGCACAAAGGTTTTTTTTTTTTTCTGAGGTGGACTTGTGGCCCCACTGCTCATACATCTTCCAAGGATGGTTCTACTTACAGTAGAACTTGCCAAGAATAGGCAGAAGTGGTCAAAATAATGTGTGACCTCAGATGGTATTTAGGCACTTTTTTCTCAACTTGTGTTTGCAGGAGAGAAAACCCATGAGGATATTTTAGTTTCTCCTTACGACTACAATAAGATAATTTGGCAAGATGATCACTAAAACTTCCATTTGCAATGGGATACATAAATCATTAGCATATACCGTATTTTTCGGACTATAAGATGCACCCGCCAAATTTGGGAGGAATAATGATTGCTAATGCTGCTGTTGAGTTCTGTTTACATTTACATTGGTGAAATATGTTATTTATGTTATTAAATATTTTACCACATTTTTTTGCTTCAAATTTTTTTTTATTTTCCTCCTGTAAAATCTAGGCGCGTCTTATAATCCAAAAATATGGTAGATTTTTATATTTGCTGTAGTGCAGGGAAGATCTGAGCAGTGGTTAATTCTGTGTAACTTCATTTTCTGCAACAACCTGAACAGAACTAATTCTTTGTTGGAAGCTTTTGGTTCATAGTTAAGGATATCAGGACATTATTCTTGGAATGACAAGTTCTGGTACCTAGGTCCTGCTTTGCCACCAACAAATAAGTATGTCTCATTGCTTAACATTTCCTTTATAAAGTTATCATTCATGCTTTATTCATTAGAGAAACCATAGTGTATAGTAGTAAAAAAACAAAAATAAACAAACAAAAACAATTTGGAAATAAAATTCTAATTCCTTGTACAAACAATGAATTTAAAAAACATAAATGGGTTTGCATAATTTAAAATATATGCAATCAAATGGCCAATAAACTTAAATAAAATCAAACTTCAGTAATGAAATAAAAGCAAATCAGTAAGCTACCACTGATTTTGCTTATGAATTAGGAAAGAGTTTCAAAAATAATGATGACTATTGTTGATAAGTATGTGATAGAAGTTAATATTTATACAACTTTTGGGGGTGTGGTCTTGGCAGTTTAAAGCCTTCTACCCCTTAAACCAGGAATTTTACTTTCAATAATATATTCCAAAGAAATAGGAATATGCATAGAAATATCTGTTTCTTCAGAATAATGTTTCAAATAATAAAATGTTAAAAATAACTAGTGCCACAATGGAGGATTAGTTAAATTATTGACCATATATTTTATATTTTAAATAGTTCATAGTTTTAAAGAATGATATAGTAAAACAATAATCAATGCCATGGAAAAGCTTATATTGTATGATTATGTGAAAACAAAAGCAGGTTACCAGACAACATCTACACCATGATTCTAATTTTGTAAAAAAAGTGCATAGGGAAATTATTGGAATGTTAATAGCTTAACTTTGGGGTTCGTGAATTATTCACAATTTCACTCTATTTGTGCTTTTATACTTTTCTAAATATTCTGCAACTGGCACATTATTTGTCATGTAATTTGAATAAAAGTAAATGCTATGAAAAAATGGTTTGCAAATTTGGTTACCTGGTGGCAAATCACTTAAACTTTTTGAACTTGAGACTGTAAAATGAACTGATTGAGTAAATGAGCCTAAGGTTAACTCTGTGAGTCCTTATGTGGCTTTTCAGCAATGATATCTTCTGTTAAACTTTTTGTCACTTTGGGTAACAGGTGTTGAGGGAGAAGGTAAAAGGCATTATTTATTTTTAATCATTTGGCATATTTTCAAAACATTGAGTCAATTTAATGTAATTACTTTTTTTATAATTAAAATTTCAGAAGTGCTTTGAATTCAGTTTCAAGTAATCTTTAGTCAGCTCCTTATATTCTCTGCCTGTGAGCTTGAGGGCTTACAGGATAGTAAAACATTTAGGCACATTAGACTCCTATTATTTAAAGAAAACCTGTGGAAAATACTGAAAGCAAATTCTCCGGTAATAGAGGTAATAGCCACTGATGACTATATCGTTAGTTGATTTGCTCATACCTAAGTTGCTTCAAGGGGGGCTGACAAGCATTCTGGAGTTACCTGTTCCCCCCTGAATGGTTCTTGGCCACAAACCACGTGGCTTCTTGGGGACATTCAGTGACAATAGCAAGATGGTGTCTGGAATGTGCAGTAAAAGTAATGACTTGGCTGTGTTATGCAAAGCTGTTGCTGTGAGGTGGCTCTGTTTTCACCTTCTCTGAGTAGCTCTGAGAATTGATTACTGGTAGTTTTTGTTTTGTTTTTTTCTGAGGCTCAAGCATATTTTCATTTGCCTTCCTGTATTGCCTCTCTCTCTTGAACTGCAGTTTGGTCTTATTTCAGTGATAATTATTATTCTGGTGGATAATGTAATATATAAAATCTGTATCTCTATTCTAATTGTTAACCACAAAATAACTTGTTTTAAATAATATGAAGAGAGGATTAGGATAAATAGAATTGTTTTTTCTTAGATTTTTCATTCTTCCTCCCATGCTGTCTGGATTAACTTTATTTTGTATTCTGCTAGAAGTTAGATATATGTATTTAATACATATAATTTTTATTAATTTTCAGTTAATAATTTTAGGTTTTATCCTTCATGTCCCTAGACTACTTGTTTTTCAGTCCAAGGCCTCAGGTGACATTCTCTGGCACAAAAACCAAGAGTGTGTCCTGACATTTCTAATGAAGCATGGAAAAGCAACTTCTGAGATGCCTCCTTGGAGCACAGGTCCCATCTGGGGCCAAGGCTGCAAGACATAGCAGTAACATTTTGATTGAAGGAGAGCTTCTTCTCTGCATAGTTTCAGGAATGGAAACCAGTCATCAGCCTTATACTCTCAGTTACCCCTGACTGACTCAATAGGACTGGGTTGGGGAGGAAGAAATGGTAGGAAAATAAAAATGGTGCTATGCTGACTGAAGAATTCTCATAAGTGGAGTTATTGATTTTGAAGGTAGAATAATGTCAAGAAATAGAAAGTGTCTCAGATTTTGTTCTACATGTAAGCTGTTAGCCTGCTATGGTTTCATGGATGTTGGGAGGCAGTATGAGACTATTGGTTCAGAGGCAAAAGACTTTACTACTTCAGCAGGCAAGTAGCCTTAGTTTCATGTTTTCGTTTGTTTCCCTTGAGCCCCAAGTCCCATGGGGTCATTTGGAGAGGTCCAGATGAATGTTGCTCATGCAACGGGTTTGTGTTGCAGCCTGAGAACACCAAATCTTTTGGCTGGCTAAAAAGTCCATTTAGTTTTCTCCATAAAATAAAAGAAACATTTTTTTTTTTGTTTTCACCAATAACTTTATTGATTTGGATGTTTTGAGTACGTCAGCTATATTCCACTATTGGCTTCTAGTGGGTAGAGGCCAGGGTGGGTGCTGCTAAATACCCTAACACACATAATCCTGATTTGGGGAATGTTTGGTTAACTCTTGTGATGAGCTTGCTTGGGCCATGAATGCCAGTTCAAATCTTCTGAGTGAGGATGGGAGTTTTCTCCAAAAAGCATGGGTGTTCACTTTCAATTGTGCTTGGAAAACACTACAGTGTCTTATCATGTGGAAGGGAAACTTTACTCTTCCTCTGAAACCAAGTGAGGAGGTAGGGCCAGATCTCAGAGACAGAGGCCTAAAAATTTCTGTTGATGGCCCTTCCATGTGGAGAATCAAAGAAGAACCCATATGGTAGTAAACCATTTGATATTGAACTCATATTAACTATAAGTTTTCACTAAAATTCTACATAACAGTACAGCCTGAGTTTAGATGGACTTCAGGGAGTTAAAAGAGGGGCCTGTGTTCACAATAAAGGCAGAAGTGTAAAAGAGCATGTTTTCTCCACCCAGTCTTGATGCTCTCTTCTAAGCCTGCCTTGTGATGGCGATGGTACTTTAAAGGGATATGGGGCCCAGGTGTCTTTGAAGGATGGCTGGTGCTAGAACAGAGAACAAGTCTGAGAGCCCGAGAAGAGTGTAGTCATAGGCTCTGGTCACAAAGACAGACAGGACATTTTTGAAGAGTAAGTAGGCATCCTTGGGAATTCCCAGATAGTACTGAGTAAGGAAATTGGAATATTCTGCATGGCAGGTTGGGGGATTAAATAGTTGTTATTTTAGTATTAAAGAAAGTTGGAAACACCTGAATCATATAAATTGTGATACAGCCATGTGATGAAATGCTATAAAATGAGTTAAATCATAGTACTGACAATTATTTATAACATACAAATGTTTTGATGCAATATAAAGAAAAACCATGAACTGTATATATAATTTTATTTCAATGTTGTTTACTAAAGTACTGTAACAAAGAGCTCCACCAAAATGTTAACACTGATTATTTAAGAATGCAGAATTAGAAATGATTTTCTCCCTCCTTTTAAGTTTTCTATGGTTTCTAACAAGGAATACATAAATTTAAGAATCAGGGAAAAAAACTATGCATGTAGAAAGCAAAATTTAGTTCTGCTCCCTAAAGCAGAGGGAAAACATAGTGAGTAAAAAGATTTTGTCTTAATACTCAAGCTAGTATTTCTAGCAATTATTAAACACAGTCCTGATGAGGTAGGCATGCTTCCACCTGCCAAACCTTGCATCTCTGGGTCCATGAGGTTACCATTTGTGTCACAGCCTATCTGTGCTGTGAGCACTTCACTTCTACCTCCTTCTTCCCTTGAGGGAAAGTTAGCATCTTTTGCAGGCAAAGTAGCCACCCAGAAGCTGTTAATGGCAGGCCTTACAACCAGTGAAATCCCACATGACAAATTCATCCTTTGTGCTGATACAATTGACTTGTCACCTCATTTTTACAGCTAATTAGCTCTTTAGTAAGCGATGGCTAGTGTCAGAGGTCATCTGATACCTGATTCTGATAAATTGACCATAAATATTACTGTCCATCTGTATTTGCTGTTCAAAACACTGCTTAGTGACCAGATTTTAAACTCTTTTTGTAAGAACCCCTGCTTATTTTTGTTCGTAAGATAGTTTCCAGATAATGCTCATGGAACTTATCCCTGAAGTTATCTGGGGTTGCTGCTCAATTAGCCTTTTCAATGGGTCAAGTTACCCATGGGAGCAGGAGGTGAGAGGTCAGAGGCTGGGGAGCATACACAGAGTTTCTAACTTTTTCCAGAATTGTTTTTGTTTCCTCTGCTAAATCAAAAAGTCACCAAAGGAACAATTGTTTTGCTTTTGTCCATCACTATGATAAGTTTTAAGAACATTGTATTGTTTTATAAGAACAGTCATAAGGCTAAGAGCAGCTGATACAGGGTGCAGCCAAGATGGGGGCCCCAAATAGGAATTTGGAATGGGGTCCAGAACTCAGGGTGTCCAGTAAATATTAGAAGATATGAAGGATGTCCTCTTGCCTTCCCCCACACAGGTGTGAGTTCGGGGAAGGGACACATGGAGCAGGAACATGCAGAGCTGTTTTATACAGCAACAGCTTTGCAGCTAATCCAAGGCATGGTCATTTAACATATCTATAATATTTAACTGGTTGTATAGATATGTTAAATAGCTGTGGCCATGCTCTGAGCCAGGGGGATGGAAGAGACTTCCACCCAAGATGTAACTGGGGGGCAGGTCCCCCAGGCTACAGCGCCTACATGAGAGCTTGGAGAAGATTGGCTCCATGACATGGGGACACACCTGCTCAGACTCATGATGGCAGCCCAGTAAACTCAGAATAATACAGAAAAGCTGGCAAGTATAACTGATTGTAGGAGGAGTTGGGAGTGGGGGTACAGAAGAAGATTGGTGCAGGGATTTAAACCCAGACACGGCAGCCATTGGGAGAAGAACCACACAATTTTGCCAGAGTGGGGACCCCCACAGCCTTGGTGAGGAGAGGACCATGTTACTGTGGCAGTAGAGA
>PVIA01017771.1:0-14676 GCA_004024845.1 Tonatia bakeri
TTTTTTGTCTTGGTGCTTCTGTGATGTAGTAAGGAGCAGGGGCCTTTAGTATTTGGCAGGGTGGGGCAACCCAGGTTGCTATATTTTGGTGCTGTATGTGGGGGAGTGGTCCGAGATGGAACAGTGCTGCTTGCTCCACTCTCTACCGATTTTCAGTCACTTCCCCTGCTACCCACAAGCAAAGTGGGCCCTTCTGGTGTTGATGCCCAGGTAGGTGGTTTTGTGTATGTTCCAGGACCCTGTGGATCTCTCAAGGAACACTTCTGTGAGGCTAGGTGTTTCTCCTGCTGCTGCAAACCTCACAGATGTTTTCAGTCAGAGGTTTTGTGGCTTTCTTTTCCTGTGTTTGATCCCTGGATTGTGTGGTCTGTCTCGCTCCCCAGTTGTTCCTCCAGTTTATCTGTGTGCAGATGTGGGACCTGCCCACACTGCCAGCTGTGGCCTTGCCTGATCCTGTTGCTGCAGCCATGTGGCGAGTCCTCTCCACCTGGCTGCCCATCTCCACCCCTCTTACCAGTCTGGATGAATGTTTCTTCTTTTACTCATTGGTTGTTGGACTTCCATCCAGTCCGATTTTCTGTCAGTTCTGGTAATTTTTTGTTTTTAAATTTGTTGTTGTCCCTCTTTTAGTTGTGGGAGGAGGCAAAATGCATCTACCTACACCTCCATCTTGGTGAGAACTCATGAAAATCAACAATGTCTTTTCTATCTGCCTCCAGATTTCATTAGATTGAGAATCCTGAATGAGCAGTACCATTAGTTCTCTGAGCCTCAAGTTAATTTGAATAAGAAGAATATATTTAATATTATTTCCTACCTCTTGCATAAGTATAAGTATGGGACAGACTGTATTATATGTGGAACCTACTTTATCTGATTAAATACTTACAGCAACCTACAGAGACAGTTTCTATTATTATTCCCATTTTACAAGTGAGGAAATGAGGCCTAGAGAGACAAAATAACTAGTTCAGTGAAAGTGATACTGCTGGTTTTAGATTTTTTTTAAGAATTGATTTGAGAGAGAGAGGGAGAGAAACATCAATTTATTGTTGCACTTCATTGGTTGATTCTTGACTGGGGATTAAACCTGCAACCTTGGCATATGGGGACAATGCTCTAACCAACTGAGCTATCTGGCTAGAGCCTGCTTTTAGGTTTTTTTTAACACTCTAATCAACCCATTGAGTAGTGTGGATCAAGACGATCAGTAGTGAATTTTTGGCGGATGTATATTTACTTAAAAGTTTTACCAATGGAAACCCCTAGATTTAGGCCTGTGATTAAAATCTGCCCATTGTTATGTATCTGAAAGTTTTTTTCCTATCCATGCCTCAGTGACCAAATTTTACTGACTTTCCATTTTCAGTCCCTTTTAATTTGATTTAGAATTCTCATGGGCAGGGTGTCAGAGCAGTAGAGGGCCTTGCTTATTAATATATTTTTAAAGTTAGCAATTTCTGAACACTGGCAGCCCCCTTTGATGTGAAGCACCTAGAGCATGAGTGGGTTATAAAGAGTGCCTGTGATTACTGGGCCTGGCTCTCGGGGAGGGATGTGACAGGCAGAGTTTTGAGTTTGCCCAAGAATTAAAATTTATGAAAGCTGTTTGGGAAATTCAATAATACTCAGAAGTTCAGACGTCTTATTTGGAAACACACCATGCTCTGTACAGAGCCTGAGCAGACACTTCGATGCTGAGCAGCTTTGAATGCTTTATCATCATTAGACAGTGGTGCTGGCCAGGCAACGAAGGAGCTGTGGGATCAGCGGGCCCAGCTGCAGAAGCTTCCAGTTGTCTCATGAGCAAGTCCAAGGGGTGTGGTGTGCCCTGTCCAAGTACAAGGGATTGGATGATGAGCAAGTCCAGGGGGTGTGGTGTGCCCTGTCCAAGTACAAGGGATTGGATCATGAGCAAGTCCAAGGGGTGTGGTGTGCCCTGTCCAAGTACAAGGGATTGGGTGATGAGCAAGTCCCGGGGGTGTGGTGTGCCCTGTCCGAGTACAAGGGATTGGATCATGAGCAGGTCCAGGGGTGTGGTGTGCCCTGTCCGAGTACGAGGGATTGGGTGAGGAATGCAAATGATTGGCTTTGAAAGACCCTCAAAAACCAGCAACTGAGGAAACCAGTTGGAACACCTGAAGGTAGTCTGCAGAGGGTTCAGAAATGTAGGGATAGATGTTTATGTTTGGGAAGGGGAAGAAATAGTCAACATGTGTTTCAAAATGTCTGTTTAAGGGCCCAGTGTTTATAAGTAATGTAGACTGAAGACATGAAGGGAGTGTTGAGAACAGGGAGGAGTAGGTGGGATTGGAATTGTCAGGTACAACCTGGTGGTGTTGCCCTTTTTCTTTCAAATGAAGTGCAGTCCATTGTAGCCTTTCCCTTTGTCTTTACAGCTCAGTCTCTCTAGCTTGGAGCATCACTGGACAAGGTAGTCACCACCCTGATAGAACTACTGGCTGAAAACCCAAAGTGAATTTCCCATCCTGGCTTCTATGTTGCTAGAATAGAATTACCTGAACTATTTCATAGTCCTGTTATAAGGATGTCCTATTTTGGTAACTACTAAAAATAACCCCAAAGTTGTCCACGTTCTGTTGGTTGATTGACTGCATTTTTCTTTTTGATCTCCAAAAGTAAATGCTCAATGTAATACCCAGTACACTATTCCAGATTGCATCTCCATCTCTAAATTTTGGGATGCCTCTGAATTTTGGGACCCCTCAGTAAAAATCTCTCTAGTAGTTACATGTTTTCCCTCTTAAGTTTGTCTGGAGTAAGTTTTGAATTTTATTTTTCTTAGGTGAAGACAGTCACCCTTGAGTTTACTGGGCTAAGAGAAGGAGAGAATGTTCACTGGGCTACCCCCCTAATGTGATTGGCAGGCTGATAGAAATGCTGCAAGACTGCCACAGTCAAATTGGATAGTTTGGAAAGCTTGCTGCTTCAGGTCTGGATGTATATACAAAGTCCCAAATGGTACATTAATTGATTTTGATTATATGATTCCAAAGCTTGAGCATTTCAAACTGTTTTCAAACTAATGGCTGCCACATTTGGCAATGAGCCCAGCTGCACATTGGGTTCATTTTAATGGGAGATCTTGACAGCTCATCAGGGGAGACTGCATGCTAGGTGTTTGAGGAGGTGTTCACTTTCCGAGGAGCTTGTATTGTTTTTCCTTAAAAGGTACTGGCAATTGAGCACCCCTACCACCAGCCCAGGCCCGAGTGACTCTGGTAAACACTTGAAGAACGTTAACAGTATGGTCTCAAGGTCTCCTCATTAGATTCCAACTAATAAAATCTCCAGTGAGCCGAGCGTTCATGAGGTTTAATGAAATTCAGTGGGAAGTTAGGGGTGATCCCCAGGAGTAGTAAAATCCCTGACACTTTGCCCCTTTCAATTATCCTACTTTTCCTCAAATGCCCGCTACTGGAACATTTTCTCTTTCTCAATTTCCATTGCCCCCTTAAGCAATTTACTAATTAGACATGAAAATTTCCCGGCCTCCCAATCCCAAGGCAAAACTGATGAACGCAGCAAACCAGAGTGGTTGGGACAGTAAAGAACAAGGACATACCTGCAGAGATTTGAAGCTAGAGCCAGCGCTGGTGACCATATGTCCCATTAATGCCATTTGTCCTAGTGTAATTATTAACAGTGCCCCCCTTCCTCCCAGAAAGTCCCATTTTAGGCAGTTAATTATGAGGAATGAGTGAGTGGTGATGAGTGGAGCAGGGTGGGCGGAGGTGCGGGAATGGGTGGGCCCTTATCGCAGGGGTGGCTGGCTCTCTGAGCCATCAGCAAAGCCCTGGGTGAATGTGCACCCACTGTTGTAAAGAATAGCCAGAAATGTGGCTTTTTGGGTGAATCCCCCAATTTTAAAATGTTGGCCATTGTTCAGTTTTGTAATGAGTACTGTGGAGGAGGCAAAATATGTGGGTGATCTGTTGGCTGCTCTTGAAGGAATTTTTCTATTCTTTTTTTTAAAAGCACAGGTGATAAAGAGGGAAAAAGGAAGATACGGACATATAACCTTCAAGTATGGGCTGTAGGGACACACTGGTGAAGAAACTTTTCCTCTGGCTCTTCCAGTACAGGTCTCTGGGCAGGAATGACTAGGCATAGAGAATGCAGTAGAATAATTACTGGAACCCGGTGGGTGCTCAGTTTCTACGCCTATAGCTGGGTGGATGATGGGAATCTGTATGACATGTGTCAGAGTTCATCATGGGATGCATTTAATGGGAAACAGGAGTGACATAGAAATTATTTTCAAATGTGATCATGGCTTTTAGGTCATAAATTTTTGTTCCTTTCCATAACCAGTTTAGATGAATAGCTTTGGTTTTGAGTCAGGTTGAGTTAATCTTAAATCTTTTATGTTCTCCTAAAAAAATGTAATAATGTCCAAGCTTCCCTTGGAGCCATTTCTCTCTGTGAAACAGGCGATTTAAGGTCTATCCCGCCCTAAAAGCTTTTAGCCTGTGAAAAGCTGCTTTTATTGCTTTTAAAACCTTCACTCTGTGTTTAGAATAAATGGCATTCTTGGATCTGTTAAATAGCCAGTAAAGCCATAGAAGCTGCCTGCTGTACAACCAACCACATAACTTGTTCGGAGGGCAAGACAGTGTGTTGCGCTATTCTGCAGTGATTATATGCTGAGACATTGCAATTAACTGTGACCCTGTGATCTGCATTCTTAATTGTAGTCTTCACATACAAAGTATTGATCTGCTTTTAGCGAGTCCTGAAGGTTGACTGGATCTTGGTAATCCATTCATGTCAGACTGCCTGCTAGTACCAGCTTGAATCCAGTTCTTCAGAGAGAGAAGTCTGGGATGTGTGCTTCACCTTGATGTTGTTTCCAGCATGTACTTCATTCTCAGGATATGGGTTTATGCTCCTCTTTTATAGAATGTGGATTATAGGGACTCACACCCCATGGAGTATTTATGAGGGTTAAATGAGATAATTCATGCAAAGTTATTGGTGAGGTCATAGTAAGCACTAAATAAATGTTAGCCATTATGATATTTCTTAACTGTGGATTTAAATTTTTAAAAATCTTGAATTTTTGATTAGCGATTCTGTCACCATTGGAGAGTTGAAAAAGATGTTGGCTTCATTCTCTTGATTTTTGTAAAATGAGCTAATAATGAAAACAAATGACAGAAATTTGGGGGGTAAGTGGTATAGTGAATATGGACTATAAATTAGATCATGTTACAGCAATGTTAAATTGTCCTATAGTTACGTAAGAGAATGTCCTTGTTCTTAAGAGATGTGCTGAGTATTTGTGGTTAAGGGGGCATCATGTCTGCAGCCTTCTCTCAGATGCTTGAGGAAAACAGATGCACATAGAAAATCATAAAGCAAATGCATCTGAGTGTTGACAGTGATGAGTGTAGGTGAAGGATATATAGGAATCTTTGTACTATTCAAAATAAAATGTAAAAAAATGGGTTGGTGAGAAAAAACAGGGCTGGTAAATATTTTGTGAAACTAGGTAAAACTTCAGGTTGAGTTCGTTTGCGTAGAGTTTCTCATCCAGACAAGCTCGGGCGTGTTCAGGGTGGTTTGGCTGTAGACTGGAGTTTCTCATCCCAAGGTGTCCTCCTCTCCGTGAGAGAGGCCCCCACCCTGCTGTCCTTCCCTGTGCTCCAGTTCCTGATTGCTGGGCCTGGTTATTTGACAAGAGGAACTTTATTGCCCAGCTATAAGTGCTCGTGCTGTTTCATTTTCAACTCCAGTCATAATCCTTTGTTCATGACATTGTAATCATCACCACAGTGGCTAATTGTGATGTCACAAATGGAGGGTTATGACTCAAATGAGGAATAAACAGCAGGGGTGGATTAATTCCTAAGCAAGACGATGCTGTTTGGTGCAAATGCCCCAGGGTAATAAAATTTCAAACTCCAAAAAGGCAACAGAAGACAAAGCAGAACATAGGTGATCTAGTAGCCAAATTGTTTTTAAGTGGAAAACTTTTTTTTCCTCTCCCCCTTACTTAATTTTCCAAGTGGCATGAATAGCTCCTCTATAGCAGATAAATGAATTTGTTTTTTAGGTATAACAAGGCTCAAGGTGTCTTGTTGACTCATTGCAGGGATGTTACACCTGGGTTGAAATGGGGTCATTGTGGTTTTCCCCCTGTAAAGTTGAATTGCTCTCTGCAGTCAGCATTGCAAAATTCAGTCCATAAAGATCAGCGCAGTGACTGCAAACAGCTGGGCTGATAGCTGACCACAGCCCAACCTGGAAACCCTGGGTAAGGCCAGGCAGAATGAGAATGGATGAGTCTCTTGGGCCCCGGACAGTTTTCCGAATGAGTTACATGTAACTGAAGCAGAGGCAACAGCTGTTGCTGCGGATGGACCTAGAATCAGTAGTCGGTTCTCCGTGGAACTGTAATTTTCAATTCCAGATCAAGGATCTATACATTTTTCCCTTTTAGGAAATGTGTTTTTCCCATACTATTTGGTTAACCAAATAACCAAATTTTCCCCTGCAAATGGCACTAACAACTCTTCATCCTTGGGATTATTGGGCTTCTCAGGAGTACTTTTGAAATTGTGGCCTTTTCTAAAACCATGGTTTCAGTAGCCAAACTAAACTGGAAATCCCTTTGAATTGTTTTCCTCTTCATAGGACATACTGTTCTCTTCTCCCATGTGTTATATTTAGTTCTCTCGTGGCGGGCTGCTGGAGCCTTCTCTGGACTGAACTTAACCCTCGTTTTGGAAGCCTTCTTGAAAAACATTGGTGAAAGATTTGAGACTACACTTTGGCATTAGGAGCAGAGCAAATAAACCCACATTTTAAAAACACGGTAAATTGAGTTATAAAGGAGACTTCCCATTTGAGTCTAGGCATTTAATAATAGCCTTTATGCACAAAGTAGAAATTACGTGATTATCATCTTGGGGCTGTAATTAGAATGTGCTGCTATATTGGTAACATTTAGAAACGTGTAACTTCATCTGTGGCTCAGACGCAGCAGCTCCGCGGTGGCAGCAGACAGGACATAACATGACCTCGCAGTTGCACGCTCATTTGAGGTTCCCTGGTGACAACATAGCGATGAGGGAGTCATGCCTCCATTTGCCACTATTTTGCCCTTTGTTTCCTGATGGGACTGCAGATGTTTTCAGTGTTTTTAAGAGCATACTGCTCAGAAGTGTTGGGGGCGTTTTTCTTGTTGTGTCCCCGCTGGTACCTTGCGGCTAGCCCTTCTGCAGGTGTATTGTCTGGATGCAGGGATGGGCCTCTGTTGTGTTCCCTCAGGCGTGGTCAGCTCTTCTTTCAAAGCAAGTGTACAGTTAGGTTTTCCTTTGAGTGTCTTGTTTGGATCATTTAAGGCCCTTCAGAAATGCAGTCATGTTTAGTGTGGGTTTTCTCTGAGCCAAGATTGGACACACACCAGTGATACTGGGAGGAGCACGCCCAAGCCCAGAGGGACTCTCGGCATGTGACAGGAGCTCCTGAACCTGGTGTGACTGTTAGTGTGGGAAGTCTCACCCCAAGTGTTCTGAGAAACAAAAGTTGTAAGAGTGGTGGCCTCTGATCTGGAGCTTTTCAGCTTCAACTGGGAGCCAAAATTGCACATGCGAAATCACTTGGTACAGTTTCACAATCAGAAGTCAATAAAAACAGATTCAACTTGCCTGTGATATTCTAAGGGACTAGGAGAGTTAAGTTTATCTTGAGGGGAGGAGTCTTCCTGGGGTAGCAGTGTTTGGGGACCAGGGTGGTAAACATTATTATGATCTATGATAACAGAGGCCCCTGGGTGAGTCTCTTCCCTGGCATTGGCTCACCTTGGGACCAATTATTTTACCTAACTCTAGTCTCTTGGCAGTGACTGTCCCCCACTCCTTTCTCTTTCTTAAATATAAGAATACTTACTTACTCCATAAGGTTACAGTCATGAGGACTATTTGGGACAGTTCCTGTGAAGAACTGGGTGCAGTACCTGTCTTTATCAATTGAGAATTTGGAGTTATCAGTGGAAGCAGAAAGCACACAAGCAAGCTAGGGAAGCAGGCAGGGGAAGGGATACAGTAATGCTGCTTGGGGAGGGCAGGTTGTGTGTGTGGAAAGGAAGATCTGATGAGGGAGGTGATGGGGTTTGATTAAGGTTAAGGTTTGGTTTGGTTAGTGCCCTTGGTGATCCCAACAGGGTACCCTGTCCATGTCAGTTCAGGGATACGGACCCTGAGTTATCGGTGCAAGGAGCTTATTGAAGGTTAATGCCTATGACAGAAAATGGGGGAAGAGGCAGGACAGGACATGGGGAACCCCAGAACATGCTTTAGATCTGACACAGTCTCAGCCAAGACAGTGGAAAGCTGTGGAGCAAAGGTTGACCATTTCAGCTGTTGGTAGAAATGGCCCGGTCCCAGCCTCCTACACCTTTACAGCCCTTGCCTGGGGTCTGTTTGAAAAGAGCATTTATCTTAGTCCCAAAGCTGCTGGATCCTGAAGGTCCCCTTGCAGCTGAGCATCAAGATCTCAGTGATGCCCTCCACCCCCAGCTAGGCTGCTCTACTATCTAAATTGGGGCTCCTGTGCTTATTTTCCATCTTGTTTGTTTCCTTCATAGCATTTTATCATCAACCGTAATAAAAAATGTGTATACTTTAATCGGCTGCCAGTACACCAATGGGCCAGAGGAGGGCATTTCCTGGCAGTTTGGCATACAAAGAATCAGGTGTCTTATTGCTGTCATTTGGCCTTGGAAAGGTTGATAGCGAGAGGGAATGCAGTCATTGTGAACGTTTGCTAAACATTCATGGGGTCATGCATTGTGGTCTTCTCAGTTAAGTTTTCCCTCATTCTTGCCCGGAGAGGGAATGGCTTGTACTTGTTCAGGAGAATGAATGCCTGAAGAGTCCACTTTATAGATGAGGAAACTGAGTTTTAAAGCATTAGATGTAAAGATGCTCCAGGGTCACTCAACTCAGGAAGGGTAGAGATGGGGCTTCAACTCTTCTGCCCACCAAGCCTATGATCTTAATTGCTCTGCCACCATGGGGCAGAGAGAGGGAATCTGGGGTAATGAATGCAAGGAGGATTTGGCCCACACCAGCCTCTTCATACCTCTTACTGTTCAAGGTGTCAGGGTTAAAGGCCTTTTAAGATTAGCCTGTACTGTAAGTAGTTGGTGAGGCTATTGGAGAATTGGATAATCTTAGACACCACTCTTGGAGACTTGAAATTGGTACAGTGTCTGTGAAAGTATCAGGCTACTCCTTCACAATTATACATGGGCAAACCCTTTGATCTGCAACTCTGCCCCCAGATGTGTATCCTACAAATGAACTTCCACAAGTGCAAGATGATTTATGCCCAGGTTATTCATTATAACCATGTTTGGATTTGGGAAGGATTGGAAGCAACCTGATGGTCCATTTACAGGGTTGTCGTAATAAATGATGGTTTGCTACGTGATGGCATTTGTGCAGCTGTTACATATGTTACATCAGTGAAGCAACTCGATCTGAACTGATAGGTACATTTAACTCTATCCATACTAATATTTTCCTGGATATCTTATTTATTAGGGGGAAAAAGCAAGGTACACAACAGTATCTAGATGAGGCTACTTGTTTTCTGGGACACATACAGGAGTATCACAAACATCATGGTGATAGTGCTGCCCTGGGAGTTTGCAGAAGAGGCGAGGGAAGGTGTAGTTTTCACTGTCCATTCTCTTGTAACTTGGATTTGACTGTTACAATATATGTGTGCATTATCAATTTGGAAAATTCAATAAAGAAATTTCTAAAACCAATTTGTCAAAAATGAATTATTCATTGGCCATTAGGAACAGGAAGGAAATAATTATATAAAATTTACCAGTTAGACAATAGCTGCAACACAATGAAACAAAACACAATATCTATTTATTTCCTCTTGAGAGGAAACCACCAAGGAGATTTTCACCAAATTTGGAGGAAATGTTGGGAATACTTTGACTTGAAATCTTATTATCTGGCTTATCTGAAATTTGGTAGGGCACCTTCTGTGACACCTAAGTTGGTACTTAGCCATTCATTATTCATTGTCCAGGGTTCCCACAAACCCAGATTTGAAGTGCAGGGCACATGTGTGCTGCCTGTGTCAGCTCTGCTCAGGGCGACAGCCAGCATATATTTATGGAATGACAGTTAGTGATTTTTTGGGCAGTGTGGGGAGTCCACCATCCAGATGTATTTGTTAAGGCTGGGAATGGACCCCTGGGGGTGGACATTAGGAGACCTGGCCTGACCTGATCAAATGTAGCATAGGGACCCCTTTTGGAAGTTACTGGTTAATGTTTTTTTTTTTTTCTTCTTCTTCTGAAAGTGATTGCAATGAAAAGAAATGAAAGAAATCATGAAACCATTAACTTTCATATTTATACAGAAGTATGAAAAAGAATGAGAAGTTAGGAGAGCATGAATTACTTTTTAAGGGCTTTGTAGCTTCAATGGATGGTCATAGAAATCTTTTTATTTAACACATTAGACAAATTCTTCAGAGGTCAGTTTGCGTTCACTTAGAGAAATGTTTCTGGGGGTGGTTTATAATGTGGACAGACAATACCTGCTCCTTTTCAGGAAGTCAGTATGTTAAATAGCCCGCAGATTATGACAGATTTACAGTAGGAAGCATTATGACTTTTTTTTTTTGTTTTCATATCTGCTAAAGGGCTAATAGAACGAGATAATTTAAATCACATGCCATTATGTTGATGGGGTGTGGGAAGCTCATGGCAGCTTTGAGAGGTGGAATTGGGTACCTGGCCTTTAAAAGCAGCTTTTTAGCAGAAGTCATTTAAGTACAGCTCCTTGGTAATTACATGGTTTAGAGATGTGCTCACTGAGCACCTTCTTCCAAGGGTGTCTGACCTTCCGGAGTGGTAGCTGACATCTTCTCTACCTTGGTTCATTGAGGCGGTTGTCAGGAAGGCTGTGTTGCCAGGTAGGGATGTCTCCAGACAGAGAGAGAGAGAGAGAGGGAGAGAGAGAGAGAGAGAGGGGACTCCCCTGGAGTGATGCCTGTTTCCAGCCAGATTTACATTATTTACAAGGGATTAGGCACGGACCAGGCTTTATGCCAGTGTTGCCCTGGAAAATTGTTTTCCATTCTCAAGCCACAAAAGTGGCTTTATGCTAACCAACCTAGGGAGCAAGTTCCTCAGTGGCAGCCTAGACTCTATCCAGGCATGTGTCTTCCCAGCTGGGGATCTTTGAGAAACCAGAGCTAGAGAATCATGAGCTCATCAGAGACTCTCTTTCCTGAGCTGCCACCATCTTCCCACAGACTTGGGGCCACCAGCTGCGGAAACTGGTCTTAAGCTTTGCCAGTGATTAGCTGCCCTGCAGGAAGACTCTTAGCATTTCCCTGGTCCTGGAGCTGTTTGGTGGATTGGAGTGGGCTAATCTGGCTTCTCACTGAAGGGGACGTGGAACTCAGAGAAAAAGAAAGGAGCCTATGTCTATAGTGTTTTTCATAACAAAGTACTTAACACTTAATGTTTGCAAAATTCAATTGTTAATGCCCTTGTGAGCTGCTCCTTTACTAATGTGTCCCTTTCCTGTTTCTAGGTCATTGGCTGGTAAATGGTAAACACTACCATATCCAGCTCTTTTCTAGGTTATCTTGTGTGAGGCTTGTCAGTAGCACAATGTTAGACAGGGTAGATTGACTTGGACCTGCCTGCCGAATTCACGGACTGTCTCTTACTGCTCTTCTCAGTGCTCCAGGGAAACAGTCCTGTGTCTGGTGTAATCACTTGACATAGAGGGTAGAGGTTGAAGTTTGGTGATGGAACTGAAAATCGGTTACCATGCTGGCGAATTGGAACTGATTTAGCCCAGGCATGCTGACATCTGTTTGAGGACTCCTTTTACCAGAATAACCCATCACTCTGGGTTTTATTTCTAGGAATGAAAATTATATTTACTATTAGCCTAAGGAGAGCATTATGCATTTCCTTTTTGGGAATGCCATAGCAATGGCCCCTAATGCCAGGCAGAAAGGATTCAGTTAGTGGAGTGAACTTCTGAGGCAATGAATATAACCGATTGCTTCCCTGTCTTCATCCATAATAAAAAGTTGAGACTATATGTATGCATTCACGGGTGTACACATGTGATAGCATGTTTATGGGGTTTACAGAAACTCTAGAATTTGTTTTTTAATTATATTTTATTGATTCTGATATTACAGTTGTACCAATTTTCCCCCTATGACCCTTCCACCCAACAGTCAATCCTCACACCATTGTTTCTGTCCATAGGTCCTGTGTATAAGTTCTTTGGCTACTTCATTTCCTGTACTGTACTATATATCCCATGGCTATTTTGTAACTACCTATTTGTACTTCTTAATCCTCTCACCTCTTCACCCATTCTCCCACACACCCCCTCCCATCTGACAACCATCGAAACATCTTCATATCCATGATTCTGTCTTTGTTCTTCTTCTTTGCTTAGTTTATTTTTTAGATTTAATTGTTGATAGATGTATTGCCATTATATTGTTCATAGTTTTGATTTTTTCTTTTTCTCAAATAAGTTCCTTTAACATTTCATATAATAATGGATTGGTGATAATGAACTCCTTTAGTTTTTTCTAGTCTGGAAAGCTGTTTATCTGCCCTTTGATTCTAAATGATAAATTTGCTGGGTAGAGTGATCTTGGCTATTGGTCCCTCCTTTTCATGACTTTGAATATTTCTTGCCAATCCCTTCTAGCCTGCAGTTTCTTTTGAGAAATAAGCTGACAGTCTTATGGGAATTCCCATGTAGGTAAGTAACTGCTTTTTTCTTGTTGCTTTCAAGATTCTCCCTTTATCTTTAACCTTTAGCATCTTAATTATGATGTGTCTTGGAGTGGGCCTCTTTGATCCATCTTGTTTGTAACTCTTTGCTTCCCGGATTGCATGTCTATTTCCTTCACCAAATTAGGGAAGTTTTCTTTCATTATTTTTAAAAAATATTTTATTTATTTTTTAGAGTAGGAAGGGAGAAAGAAAGAGAAAGAGACAAACATTAATGTGTGGATGCCTCTCACATGCCTCTTACTGGGGAACTGGCCTGAAACCCAGGCATGTGCCCTAGACTGAGATTCCAACCGATGACCTTGTGGTTCGCAAGCCATCACTTAACCACTGAGAGACACCAGCCACGGCTTATTCTTTTTTCAAATAGATTTCCAATTTCTCTTCTCCTTCTGGCAGCCTTATGGTGCAAACGTTGGGATGCTTGAAGTTGTCCCAGAGACTGCTTACAGTATCTTTGTTTTTTTTAGATTCTTTTTTGAAAAATATATTTTATTGATAATGCTATTACAGTTGTCCTATTTCTTTCTCCCCTTCATTCCTCTATGCCTTGTATGTCCCCTCCCCACCAGCATCCCCCTACCTTAGTTCATGTCCATAGGTCATGTATGTAAGTGCTTTTCTAATTTTCATGCTGTTCTTAACCTCTCCCTGTATATTTTGTGCCTGCTATTTATGCTTCTTATTTGCTGTACCTTTTCCCTATTCTTCCCCCCATCCCCGTTCTGCTGATTCTGTGAATCTGTTCCTGTTCTAGTTGTGTTGCTTAGTTCATTTTTGTTTTTGTTTTTGGTTCAGTTGTTGATAGTTGTGAGTTTGTTGTCATTTTACTGTTCATAGTTTTTTATCTTTTTCCTAGATAAGTCCTTTTAACATTTCATACAGTGAGGACCTAGTGATGATGAACTCCTTTAACTTGACCTTATCTGGGAAGCAGTTTATCTGCCCTTCTATTCTAAATGATAGCTTTGCTGGATAGAGTAAACGTGGATGTAGTTCCTTGCCTTTCATTATTTTGAATACTTGTTTCCAGCCCTTTCTTGCCTGCAAAGTTTCTTTTCAGAAATCAGTTGATAGTCTCATAGTAACTCCTTGGTAGGTAACTATATCCATTTCTCTTGCTGCTGCTTTTTAGATTCTCTCCTCTTTCATCTTGGGTAATGTAATTATGATGTGCCCTGGTGTGTGCTTCCTTGGGTCCAACTTCTTTGGGACTCTCTGAGCTTCCTGGAAGTCTATTTCCTTTGCCAGATTGGGGAAGTTCTCCTTCATTATGTTTTTAAATAAGTTTTCCACTTCTTGCTCATTCTCTTTTCCCCTGGTACCCCTATGATTCAGAGGTTGGAACATTTAAAGTTGTCCTGGAGGTTCCTAAGCCTCTCCTCATTGTTTTGAATTCTTGTTTCTTCATTCTGTTCTGATTGAATGTTTATTTCTTCCTTCTGCTCCAAATTGTTGATTTGAGTCCTAGTTTCCTTCCCTTCACTGTTGGTTTCCTGTACCTTTTCCTTTATTTCACTTTTTATAGTCTTCACTTTGTCTTCCATTTTGGGACCATACTCAATGATTTCTGTGAGCATCCTGATTACTAGTGTTTTGAAGTGTGCATCTGATAGGTTGGCTACCTCTTCATCACTTATATTTTTTCTGGAGCTTTGATCTGTTCTTTCATTTGGGCATATTTTTTTGTCTTGGTGCTTCTGTGATGTAGTAAGGAGCAGGGGCCTTTAGTATTTGGCAGGGTGGGGCAACCCAGGTTGCTATATTTTGGTGCTGTATGTGGGGGAGTGGTCCGAGATGGAACAGTGCTGCTTGCTCCACTCTCTACCGATTTT
>PVIA01017772.1:0-14673 GCA_004024845.1 Tonatia bakeri
GTCTGATGGGAACTCCTTTGTATGTTACTGTCTCCTTGTCTCTTGCTGCTTCTAGGATTCTTTCCTTCATTTTCACTTTGGCTAATGTAATTATGATGTGCCTTGGCGTGTTCCTCCTTGGGTCCGACCTCTTTGGGACTCTCTGAGCTTCCTGGACTTCCTGAAAGTCTATTTCCCTTGCCAGATTGGGGAAGTTTTCCTTTAATATGTGTTTAAATAAGTTCTCAATTTGTTGCTCTTCTTCTTCCCCTTCTGGTACCCCTATAATTCGGATGTTGGAACGTTTAAAGGTGTCCTGGAGGTCCCTAAGCCTCTCCTCAGTTTTTTGAATTCTTGTTTCTTCATTTTTTTCTGTTTGGTTGTTCCTTTCTTCCTTCTGGTCCACTCCATTGATTTGAGTCCCAGATTTCTTCCCCTCACTATTATGTCCCCGTTCGTTTTCCTTCATTTCTCTTATCGTAGCCTGCATTTGTTCATCTAATTTATGTCCAAAGTCAACCAATTCTGTGAGCTTCCTGATCAACAGTGCTTTGAACTGTGCATCTGGTAATTCTGCTATCTCTTGGTCACTTAAAAAAATTGGTTCTGGGGCTTTCAAATATGTTTGAGCCATCTGTTTTATTTTCCTTTGGTTTGGTTGCGGCTGTTACATAAGGGCGGCGGAGCCTTAGGTGTTCACGGGGCGGGGCACCTCAGTTGCTGGGTTGTGACGTTGTATGTGGGGGCGGGATCTGAGAGGGAACAATGGCGCCTGCTCCGCTCTCTCTAGGACTTCTGTCCCCTCCACTGCCTCCCACAGCAAACTGGGCCCTTGCTGTGCTGGCTCCTGGGCGGTGGGCTGGTGCACTTTCTCGGGCTCCGTGAGTTTCCCTGGGAAGTCTCCTGTGGGGCTGAGCAAGTCTCCCGGCCTCAGTTCCCCGATGGGGCTCTTAAGCTTTGAAACTCAGAGGCTCTGCCCGTTTTTGCTTAGTTTGTGCAAACGTGTGGCTGTGGACAGCTAGCTGCCTTGCGTCTGCTAGTCACGCCCAGGGTCTGCCACCAGTCCTTCCGCTGCCATCTGCGCCCTGCGCGCCCGCGCCTGCCAGCCAGCATTTCTTCCCACTGGGACCCCTCAACCCCTGTTCGCAGGCCTCCGACTCCGCCGCTCCTTACCAGTCTGGATGTACTGGAGCCCGACTTCTGTTCAATTAATTTCTCTCTGTTCTGGTTGATTCTTGTTTCTCAATTTTTGTTGTCTTTAGTTTTGGTTGCGCGAGGAAGCACAATGCGACTGCCTATGCCTCCATCTTGGCCGGAACTCCGGCTTAATAATTAACAAAGGGCTAGAGGTAAATAGGAAGGAAATCTGAAAGTTTGTAGCAAACCTGTGCTCTTTACTTTCCACTTGAGGAAACCAAGGCCCATGACTTGCTCCATGGAATTACAGAACAAAGAGCTGGCAGAGCCAGGTGAGGACCACATTTCTAAAGTATCTCTCCAGAAACTCTCCACCATAATAAAAACGATAGCCTCTGTGCTTTGACACCCACTTTCTGCCAGACACCAGACTCAAGGGTTTATGAAAAGAGGCATCTCATCCAATCTGTACAGCCAACTTACATTTCAAAGACAAGGAACCCCGGTTCTCATGGTTAACTAATGTGCCACAGGCCATGGAACCTGGAGGGGCAAGAACAGGCAACTCAGGGTGCAGTCTGATTTGCTGACTCCACTGTTCCCTGTGGAACCTTCCCTTCTACTCCGTAGCCACCCCCCCCCCCCGCCCAGAAAGCTGCCTGCAGAAGGTGGGTGCTTCTGGCTGGGTATGGAATGTTCTGTTTTGTTTTGTTTTTTTGGCATGGGTGGTAGAGACAGGGGAATTGATTTTATATTGCTCTTTACACTGTACAAATACATTTCCACATACACATATTATATACATCAAATATTGCATACCCATAGCTTAAAAAACAAATAGAAAAGAATAAAAGGGCAGTTTCACAGGTGTTTGACTAGAATCTTGGAGTGATCTCAAGGTAGAAAGAAGGGAGCTTGGACTTGACATAAAATCAGGAAAAAGAAGCACCCAGTGTTTAACCTAGGAGCCCTATGGTTAGTACCCTGACTCAGGACCAAAAAGCTGGTACCCAGCAATGCCTGAGAGAGTAGGGCATAACATTTAGAGATGTTTCTAAAACTGGGCCTCCAGTTTTAGAGAAAATAATTTGTCATTTGCTTCCCAGTCCCAAGTTATGACAGGTGAGTTAGCTTATTCTCTTTTACTGGTTTCCTGGGACTACAGAGGACACTATAAAGATACTAATGTCAGGATCAACACTATGACAATATTAATGGCAGAGTCATTTATGATCACGGAAATTCAGAAACTACCCAAAATCCAACAACAGGAACTAATTTAATGTTCAATGTCTCCATATGAGGGATGGCCACAAATAACCACTTAAGAACTAGGACATAGTGATCCTAACAAGGACTCTAACTATAGCTGTGGCCCTCTGGTGAGGGAATTTTTTGTGGTTGGCACAGGTGTCCATTCTGGTACCACATTCTTACAGTGCATTCCCATTCTACAGATGGGGAGATAGAGGCTTAGAGAGTTGGCCAATTTGGTCAGGAACCCATAACAGTAACATGGAAAGCTGTTCATGACATCTTAATTTTTTTCTTTCTTTTTTATTGTATTTTTTCCATTACCACTTAACCCCTTAGAATACCCCCCCTGCCACAGTCACCACACTGTTGTCCATGTCCATGGTTTTTTTTTCCTTTTTGTTCAGTCCTTCCACCCTCTAACCCTACCCTACCTCAGACTTGTCATCCTGCTTTCTGTATGCATCTGTCTCTATTTTGCTTGTTAGTTCAGTTTGTTCATTAGATTCCACATATGAGTGAAATCATATGGACTTTGCATGACATCTTAAATTTTAAAAGCAGCTCATAATGCAGATGTGCAGTATAATTTCAGTTCTATATACAAGGTCCAATAATGGGGGAATTGGTGATATAAATTACCTCATATGTGAATCTAACTGATGGTCAGCTCTTCAGCCATTACAAATCATGCTGTAAACTTCTAGTAGTTGACATGGAAAGAGTTCATGACATTAAAGTTTTTTTTAAAAAGATGATAAGGCAGTATTTGCAATATGATTTAATTTTATAAATTGTGTTTGTGTACAAAATCAACAACTTTAAACTAAGGATCATTTTACCCCTCAGGGGACATTGGGCAACATCTGGAGGCATATGTGGTTGTCACAAATATGGAGGCCAGGGGTGCTGCTAAATATCTCATAACACACAGGACACAGCAAAGAATTATCCCATTCAAAATGTCAGTAGTTATAAGTACACACACACGCGTGCACATGTGTAGAGAAAGGAGGGGGAAAAATCTAGAAGAAATATTTTGGGATGTTAACAGTCACCTTAGGTGCAGGTTCAGTTTTTTCCATATCTTTATTCTGACTTTTTTTTAAAAACAAAGATCATGACTAAGTAGGAGGAGAAAAAAAGAAAATCATATAGTTACAATCGCCTTGGAAACGGTTCAGTTAGAGGGAGCAGCAGAGGGAGGAAAGTTCGGGGAAGGTTTCCTGCTGCTAACGCCAGGCCTCATGAGGAACGGCTTCCCTGACTATGAGGCTCCATAAAAACCTGACACATGAAGACCACAGAACCTGTGGGGAGATGTGTCTGTGGCCACAGCCACCCTGAGGGAGGTCAGGTCCCTGAACTGTGCAGGTGAACTGTAGAAGGCATGTGCACACAGGGCTCTGCCACAGTTATTAGCAGGGAGGCCTTTGACCCTCACCTCTCCTCATGCAGTGTGATGGCTCTGTTTGCTCTTTGCCCTTTGATGTAACAATAATGTCTCAGGCTAGGCAGCAGCTCTGTGACCTCCAGAGTCATGGCTCCTCCTGGGAAATAACGATGGAGATGATAGTGACCCAGCTTAAAACAGAAAAGCTCCAGCAGCTGCCTAGCAACTCTTGTGTGGGTTCCCTTCCAGGGCTGAGGAGCAGACATAAACCATCCCATAAAAAGAGGGCAAGAGGGGCCAAGACAATGGACTTGGCTCCAATGTATTTGGACTCAGAGGGACTCCTGGCAAATTTCCTGAGAGCTTGGGTGAAGAACCAGACAGTGCTAAACAAAAAGCCACCTTCTGGGTCACCTAATAAATGCTGGTCTCATCAAGGGGAAATCATGTGCCTCTGTATGAGACCCTTACTCATGTGTTCTAGTGTTTGAGTCATATCAGGCTAATTCTGTCTAGCTTCCCTCAAACGTCTGCCCAACAAGTGCCATTCCCTTTACACTCCATCATCCCCATTCAATTATGGAATGAATAAAAGTTATGCTTAGCTCTTCTCAGAACATGCTGGAGACATCTTTCTTGGCAGGATTTTCCAAACTAGGGTCACATGTCTGAACTAAGCAGATTCCTTGGCTGGTGGCCTTAGATCCAGAATAGCAAACAGCCTCAAGTCTCATGTCAACTCTGAGTAACAGGAGTGTCTATCTGGAGTAAAGCATTGAAAAGTTTGTAGGATTCTGTCCAAGGAGAGACAGAAACCTGTTGTGATTGCTGAGCTCTGTCTGTCATGGGCAGATACATGCACAGGGAGTGCCCAAGAGCTCTTCCATTTCTGCTTTAGCCTTTGACCAGAATATCCACATGGTTATTCCCAATTATACTAGAGTTTCTAACACTGCCATTTCAATTGGTGATTACTTCCAATTCCAATGGTTGCAACTTTACAGATTACCAGTATCAAATAACTTTAGGGACTTGTTAGATGCAGATTTCCAGACCCTAGAAACCTGCATTGGAATATCCTGTGGGACTTATCCAAAAATGTCAGTTTCTGGGCCCTACTCCAGAACTCCTAACACAAACCATCATGAAGGTGGGTACGGGAATTTTTAGTCTTAACAAGCACCCCAGATGATTCACATGCACACCAAAATCTGAAAACCATTAACCTAGAAATATTAATCCCACCTGGGCTATCACACCTAAGCACAGTCTTAAAAATTACTATTCTAGATTTGGTTATGGCAGTTTTAAAATATGTCCAATATTCTTTAATATTCCTCCCTTCAAAAGGTAAAGCCTAATTCCTCACTCTTAAGTGTGAGCTGGATTTAGGGACATGAAATATGGAGGATGTGACAATGTGTGACATCCAAGATTAGGGCATAAAAGGCATTTTGGCCACCTCCTTGCTTTCTCTTGAATCACCTGCTCTGAGAGATGCCAGCTGCCATATCATGAGGATACTCAAGCAGCCCATGTGTGAAGAACTGAGGCCTCTTGACAACAGCCAGGTGAGAGAGCCACCAGGAGACCCCAGTCAAGCATTCAGGTGATGCAGCCCCAGCTGATATCTTGACTGCAACCTCATGAGAGACCCAGAGCCAGAGTCACTCAGCTAAGCAGCAGCTACACTCCTGCTTCAGAGAAACTGTGAGAGAGTAAATGTTTGTTATTTGAAGGCACTAAGTTTTAGGATTCTTTGTTGTGTAGCAATAGATAAAAAAATGCATGAATAAAAAGAGTTTCCATTGATTTCTCACAGGGCTACATTGTTAACTCAATAAGCCACTCCTGGATGAGCAAGCTTAACTTCTGAAATAAGGTTTTTCTCCAACCAATCCTCTGGACAGAGCTAAAGGGATTTTGAGGGTAGGCTGTCCCCAAGCCATCTGAGATCCAGCTGTTCTGCAGTCTTTCCCAGAGGCCCAGAGCTGCGTTTGCCCAGAGAAGCTTTATTGGATGCCCCAGCTGTGTGTACACATCCTTTGCCCTTCCTTCCAATATGGGCTCTAACCCCTTAACAAAGTTCACAAAGCCTTGAACACTCAGGTCCACCTTTCTTTCCATTCCAATCTCCCAACAGTTTGCCTTTCTATACAAACAGACTGTTCCGCAGTCCCCCAGCATCCCACATCCATGTCTGCATGTCTCTATTCACACTATCCCTTCTTCTCAGGACACACTTGCACACTCTTATATCAAATTTCTCATTCTTCAAGCCTAGCTCAGTGGTTCCCAAACTTAGTGTGCCTAAGAATTTCTATACAGGATAATATATGCAATCTGAATTTACGTACAATTTTGAATTCTATATAAAATTGAAGAACTTCAGTGATCTTGACTTTCATGATTTGCACCATATGAATGTGATCTTGCCTTTGAATGTGATCTTAAGAGGGATTCCACTATGGTAACTCATCTAGAATCACAAACTGCCAGAGCTGAAAAGAAACTTTCTATGTATAAATAGGCCTATAGTTCTTAAAGTTGAGTGTTATACACTCTTTTGATAATATAATGAAAAACAACAGACACTCTCATTAGAAAACTTTGGCTCTCTGAAATTCCTACATGAGTTTCAGGCTCAAAAAATTCCTGAAATAGGGCCAAGAGAACTTAAGTAAAATGGCCGAGATCTCATAGACCTTTACTGGAAGCGCTGAGACTAGAATATAAATCCATCCCTGGTTCTACCCTAGATGGTGCTGCTTTTCATAGCATCCTGAATCTGGGCCAGTCTAGCCTCTGTTTGGTGATGTTCAGATATACAGATTGCTCCCTTCATAACTCTAGCTTGCTTGACACTGCATCCAATGTGGACAGTGGAGCATTATCCTCTATTCTGGGCCTATCCCATCACTCAGAGGGTTCAAATAGTGGGAATGTCAGGCCTTCCCAGTCCTGCTTTGAGAGACAGGTTGGGCTCAGAGGTAACCACCAGTATATGGTGTCTAGGCAGAGGCTTCAAGCTGAGCTGGGATGGGCATGTCAGATCAGCCAGGATTCATGATAAAGAAATTCAAAACAAAAGTGGATATCAGTGGTACAGCAGAATGCAAAGAAATATGTGCTGATAAAAAGTAGGAAAACTATCTCTGAAATGAGCAGACCAGACTCATAGCAGATATTAAGGACACAGGTGGCTGGTGTTGATTATAGGGAAGGTGACAGGTGTGTGAAAAGAGATGACCAGGAACCAAATGATTCTCCCAGGAAGCTAAATCTTATGAAAGATGGCTGTTGCTCCATTTCTACATAGGTAGCTCAAAAGTGACTGATTGGTGTCTGCTAGGATAGTTTTGCTTTAAATCACACAGAAATTTTTTAAAAAACACCAAAAACTATCTTAACACACAAAAGGAGTTTATTAGGTTTTATAAATTAGAAGTTCAGAGGTGGGTTAGACTTTGGGAATAGCTCAATCAAGGATCCCGCTCAGTTTCTCTGTAGTTTTCTCAGCTCTGCCCTTCTCTGGGTTCTGACTTTGTTTCCAAACTGGCTTCCTCATTGTAACAAAATGGCCATAGCAGCCCCCCACCTCAAACCCATATCCAATGCTCTCCAGAGCAAGAGAGAGCTTTTCTTTCTTTAATCACTGAACAAAAGCCTGGTTATCACACTAATTGGCATCTGCATCAACCATTGAGGTAGGGGAGAGGAGATTACACTGGAAAGCTAGTCCGATCATAGCCCATCCTGGGGCTGGGGCTGCATCAGTGTAGCCAGGAGCCACCACACACAAGAATGGTGAATGGATTGTAGGGAGGCAAATGAAGTACTCACTGAATTTCAGGGGCCAGACATGCTACTTATGAGGATTTTGACAACCTCATATTTCTCAAAAGTCCTTGTCTGATATGGTCCACACTGTATTTCTAGAGGTTTCTTCTGACTCCTTCTCTATGCATGATTCAGTCCCTCTGAGTCTTGCTTGGTTCTTATGAGTTGTGAGCCTATCATTAAAATATGCCAATTCAATGTTTAAAATTCACAGAAAATCAAAAGAGGAAGGGGCATTTCAAAGTCGTGTGATTTAATTCCTCATTCCCATTTTTTATAGAGGTGCGACCCACCTGGGCTCCACACCAGTGCTCCCTCCTCATCTCACTGGGAGGCTCTTGTCGCCAAGCAAGGGCCTACTGCCTGACACAATAGGAGCCAAAACTATGTCACTGGTTTTTGAGGAAAAAAAAAAAAGGCTTTTATTGCTAAGTGGACTCACATGAGACAGGAGGCACCACTGAAATCTGCCTTCTAGATCTGGGGTCTGGACCAGTATTAAGGGTTAGGGAAAACAGGTGGCATGAGGTAGTGCTGGAAGAACAAGATTTTATTGGAGGGTTTTGGACATTGTCCAATTATGGTGTAGGGTAAAGGGTAAGAAAAAGCACAAAGTAATTCCAATCTGGCAGGATTTTATTTGTCAGTTCTATATTCAGTCTAGGCCCCTGATCTTCCTTATTGAAGGAACTCTTGCTTTATAAAGGACTTTGTTATATGAGTTCCAGGGACTAAATATTCTTGAGAATGGGTGGCACATGTGCAATGCTGTCTTTGTAAAATAACCGAAGGGTTGTATTAATCATCAGTCTGTTTTAAGGGGGTAGAATCAGCATGCTATTTCAGCTCTACAGTGTAAATTTTAGAACAGGTTTGGTCCAGTTCTGCCACTTAGAAGCTGGGCAAATTACTTGGCCTCCAATTTGATGTATGAGCCTCAATTTCCTCGTATGTGAAATGCAAATGATGACGATAGTGCTTACTTTATAAGGTATTGTGAGGATTAAGTCTGTATGCATTTCCTATTGCTACTACAGCAAATGAACACAATTTAATGGTTTAAAACAACACACATTTATTCTTGTAAAGTTCTAGAGACCTGAAGGCTGAGATCAAGGTCTCTGCATATGTTTGACATATATTTTGAAGGCTGCATTTCTTCTGGAGTCTTCAGGGGAGGAGCCAATCCCCTGAGCTTTCCAATTTCTGGATTGCCTACATTCCTTAGCTCGTGGCCCTTCCTCCATTGTTAAGGTGCTTCCTCCAATCTCTAGTTCCATAGTCACACCTCCTTTCTCTGAGTGTGGTCCCCTTGCCTCTTTATTTTAAGGCCCTTGAAGTTACTTGGGATTCACCCAGAAAATCCAGGATAATTTCTCCATTTCAAGATCCTTAACTCAATCACATCTTCAAAACCCCTTTGTCATGTAGGTAATATACCCACAGGTTTTGGGGGTTAGGATGTAAACATCTTTTTTGAGGGGGGGTGAAGTGGTATTAGAAGCATTATTCTTTTTATCACAAAATAATATAATCAACATAAAATCATGTAGCATAGTGTGTGCCAGGTACATAGTAAGCATTCAAAATATGTCATTATTATTGTTTAGGCACCACCTGGTATGTGCCCAGCACTGTGGTGAACATGGAGCTACCATAGTGATTAAAAAAGATGTGGCACCTGCCTTTGTGGGGCTTATCAAGCTTTATCAGTATAACATTTGAACTCTCAGATGTGCTTAAATCTATTTCAAATATGCTTAGTGGCCATATCAGTTGGCTTTGTCTGTGTAACAAACTACTCCAAAGCTGACTAATTCAAAACAACTATTTATTTAGCTTTCAATTTTGTCAAGTCATTAATTTCAGTTCTGGTCTGGGCTGCACTTGGCTGATTTCAACTGGGCTCACTCACGATCAGCTGTAGCTGCTGGTTTATAAAGGTTTGGCTAAAATGCATGGTACTCTCTCCACGTGGTTTTTTTTTTTTTTTTTTTTTAATCACCCAACAGACTAGCCCAGGCTTGTTTGTGTGTTGGGAAGGTAGCAGTATGAATAGACATTGCCAGTCCTGAAAGTCATCACATCTGTCACTTCCCCTGATCAAAGCACTTTACAAGCCCTGATTTAAGAGTAAGGAAATAGACTTTACCTCCTGATGGAAAAAGTAATAAGTAAAGCATTGTGGTCATTTCTCTCTCTACCATCATGACCCTGTAGGGAAGAGAAAGGAAGAACAAAGATTTTGCTACTGTGAAATCAGAGGAAATTTTCCCCTGGAAAGTTCCCCAAGAAAGGAGTCAGAGGGCCACAGCCTGCTCCAGAGTGGCCTTGGGGTAACTAATTGTTTTCGTGATCTCTGTGAAGCACAGCACATTAGCACATTACTTTCTCTCTGTGCTAAAATGTCAGGCCCCAAGATCTCTCTTATAAACGACACAGTTAAGTGCTTGTCAAGAATAAGTCAAGTTCACCACCCTCTCTTCATTTTCAGAAAACTAGTGAGGACAAACAGAGTAACTACATCAAAGTTTGCACAAGTGACAAAGGACATATATTTTGAGGAATTAAGAGAGGTCATCGGACCCTGGCTGGTGTAGCTCAGTGGACTGAGTGTGGGCTGCGAACCAAAAGGTTGCTGGTTTGATTCCTATCAGGGCACATGCCTAGATTGTGGGCCAGGTCCCCAAAGAAGAGATGTGCAAGAGACAACCACACATTGATATTTCTCTCTCTCTCTCTCTTTTTCCTTCCCTTCCCTTCTCTCTAAAAATAAATAAATAAAACTCTTTTAAAAATAATTTTTTTTTAAAAAGGAGAGGTCATTGGAACACTGAATTCCTTTAGAACAAAGTTTCTCTGTCATTGGCAAACGTGAGTGAAAAAGCAGGATATAAAACAGTTTATTCAGCCTTATACCAAGTTTTTAAAGAGAAAAATATGTACTTATATGTAGGCCTAGAAAAATTACTGAACACATATGTACACTACAATACTAACTTAGTCATTTTTGCTGGGATTAGAGGTGGCTGTTACTGTGTCTGCTTCTCTAAACTTTCCCAATTTTCTCTAATAAACTTGAGTTACTTTAGTAATCAGGAAAAAATGTAATTAAAAAATACCCACAATGGATTCTAATTGCTTCAACATTTTAAAATGAAGTTCTAAATTATTTGATTGTGTTGCTAATAGTATTTGCTGAAATTGGGGCTTCTGTATTTTTTCTTTCAAAATTATCCTGGAGTACTAATTTTTACAATAAGGTCATGAACTCTCAACTTCAAGTTTATAAAATAAAATGGAATAATTAGCACAAGTTCCTTTTATTTGTATTGAATCCTTCACTTTTCTAGATGTCAGGAGCTCAGAGCTCTTTAGCAAGTTGAGATATCCAGAGGTCATTTACTGACTTCTTCACACAAATGACTACGCAGCCATTTAATATCTTGTAATATCTACACAGGTGGTTTAATATCTTACTCTTGGCTTGTATCAGGGATCAATGTACACAGCAGGCCTATAAAGAACATTTCTACATGTTTTATAAGACTACTGCCAAAGACTTTGTCTGTGTTTTGTTCATGGTCCTTATCATGGAGATCCCTTGATAGATTCCTCTTGTAGACATTAGGAAGTTTGGTTTTCTTGATACATGTCTGAGCTTCCTGTAAGGAGAGCATGAGATGAGTCATTTATCTTGGTTTCTCTTTACCTTTGCTGCTGGGAAGCTGAGAATCAAATTTTGTGCTCAATTAAGGAGACTCCCTTTAGCTGAGCTTCTCTGTCTTGTTGAATATTATCACCATATATCTATCTGGATGAAGTCAGAAATCCCTGACCATATTCTAGAATTTTCTGTCTTTGTGGCAATTACCCATCCTGGAGATTTTTCCTTTGAAATCTCTCTTTCTCTCTCTTTAATCTGTCTCTCTCTCTCATTTCATGTTTGGATTGCTCAGATATCCTAACTGGATTTCTTCAATCTCATTTTACTATTTTCCTCCACACCTCCCAACAAAAAACAAGCTCATCTTCCACAATAACAGGGCAAGTGGTTTTTCTAACGTGCCAGACTAACAATCTGATCTTGTTACCTACTAGTTAAAAATCTTTCAATGTGAAGTCTCAGGTCCTTAGGTTCCATTGCACGTGTCTCTATCTGCCTCTCTCAACTCCCATTTTCCCTCACTCCAGCCATCCTGAATCAATAAGGCACACTGTCTTGTATCTCCAAAATTCTGCACATGCTATTCCCCTGCCTTGAATGCTCTTCTCTCTTCCCCACCCCTTGTTGGCATGCTTAGTATCCTGAACCTTGCTTCAGAGTTTATTCTCTGAAGCCATTCCTTGTTCCTTCTCCTGACCCAAATTGTTAGGTACCCTCCTGGGAGTCCCCATAGTTGTCCACAGTTCCGCTGACACGGCCCTGATCATGATGAAAGAAGGGTGCGTATCCTTATCTATCTCTTGCTCTAAAATATAAGCTCCATGGGGGCTAGTCCCAAATCTGTCTCCTGTGGCATCCCCAGGGCCAGCACTGTGCCTCACCAGCAGGAGACACTCACTGAATATTTGTGAAAAGAATGAACAAACTAATTTTCTGGCATAGAAAACATTTTCCTTTCACCTACCTCCTTTGTCTAACACTCATTATTTATCTATTACTTGGCCCTATTGCTTTATATTGTGCGTTCCTGTTACCTTAAGCCAACCTGTAAATTGTTTTTCAGAAATGTCCACAATGTCCCTTTTGTTGCAGCATATCCTATTTCCCACCCTTTGAGTCTGTGCTGGGCCCCAAATAATAATATGCAGCTGCTTGAAAGTGGCTGCCTTTGCATTAGGTGGGGCAGTTTCGCCTGCTTCTGTTCCCTCTCTGGAAACTGTGCTGCTTTCATGAGAACAAGCCTGAGCTAGCCTGCTAGATGATGAGAGACACAACACTGAAGCCCCTCCAGCTCTCCATTCCATAGCCAGCAGGCCAGACATTTGACTGAGACCATCACTGACTAGTTAGCCTCAGGTAACTCACCCAGGGAAACTCAGGGAATTCCGCTCAGATCAGTGCTCACACCCTGCTTGACAAATAGACTCAAGAGCATACAAAGGCTTATTGTTTAAAACCCTGTGTATCAGAGTGCTTTGCTGCATCTTGGTTTCTTTCTTTCCCTGGTAGTTGACCTTAGATGACACCATCTCCATCAAATACACACGTTAAAAATTTAAAGTCTGGGAGAGGGAAGATGGCGGCTTGGGAGGAGGAGTCTTGATCCCCCTCTCCAGTGCTCGGGGGAGAATTTGGCCGATCTGAGGAGAAACAGAGCAGGAGACCATGGATATCGCAACATTTATGAAAATAGGGCATCAGAAGTTATCCAGATGTTGAAGGAACGAACGGTAGGAGGCCGGAAGGGACCTGTGCTGGGCGCGGAAAGCCCCCGCACCCCTGGGTCTGTCTCTGGGCGCCTGGGAGAGCGGAGTCGCCTCGCCGCCCTGTCCCCAGTCAGGGGATGGAAAGCAGAAGTGCAAGAGTTGTGCGCACCCAAGGGGAACAGTGAGTACCCAGTCTGCCGGACCAAGAGAGGCCTTGCCGTGGGGGTGGAGTCCTTCCCATGGGCGCCTGTGCCCCCAAACAGGGGTGTGTGTGGTTTTAGGGTGGACTGAGACCCCATGGCCCAGCCGGGAACAGGGAAGGGCTTCCGGAGCTGAGACGATGCGGGTTTACTAACTCAAACAGAGAACCCAGAAAAGACAAAGCTATTCCCGGGTTCTGGGGTCCACAGCGGAGGCAAAGGGAAGTGTGCGACCCTTCCCAAACCCCAGAGGGTGCCTCTCGAGACCGGAGGTGAGATGGCGCTTCCCGAGAACGGGGAGCCCACGAGGGGAAGTGCGGGACCCCTCGCAGTCCCGGCCCAGGCACCGTGACCCCGGAAGAGAGGTGGGGGCTCCGCTGAGCGTAGAGCCTGTGGTGGCGAAGCTGGGGGAGGGGCGCAATGCCTGGCCACCTCCGCAGCTTGCGCCCTGAAACCAGACCGAGACAGCAATCCTTTCTGGGAAAAGCTGGTGGCCAGCCCCGAGTCTGACTCAGTTCTGTCTTAGAAAGGTGAAAGGCAGTCTCACTGCTCACTCAGCCTGTTTGCGCTGGCAGGAACAGAAACACCGATTTGGCCAGTCAGAAACCAACAAGAGTTTTTTTGCGTGTGTGTTTGTTTTTTGTTTGTTTGTGTTTTAAATTTGCTTTTGTTGTGGATGTTTCTTTGTTTATTTTTTCTTTCTCTCTCTCTCTCTGTGTTTTCTTCTTCTTTCTTTCTTTTTTTTTCTTTTCTTTTTTTCCCCTTATCCTACTAATGTTGTTTGTTTGATGGTATCTTGTTTTGGTTTATTAAGCAACTTTTTATTTAAAAAAAAAAACTCTTTATGTTTTTATATCTCTCAATTCCTTATAATTCTTTTCCATCCATCTTAGTGTTATTACTTCTGCTCCAAATCTATCTCTCCTGTAATACATCTTCTGGTTGTTTTATTTTGGTTGTTGTTGTTTGTTTTTGTTTTTGCATGCAAATTTATATTATCTTTTTCTCTCTTTTCTGACATTTTTTATTTCAATAGTATTTTCTTTTCTTTCTACATAATCTTCTTTGCTTAGGTGGTTATACTGTCGATTGATAGGTTCCCCCTATTATTACATACACAATGTGTTGATAATTTACTGTCCCTCACTTGGGTCCCATTGGTACACCACTCAAGATTCTATGCTCCTTATTCTTGTTGGCTAGATCTCATAGAATATGCCCTAAGATTGTTGCTTCAATATCACTATAAATAAGACTTATTTCATACACTTGTAAATACAACTTAACACCCCTCACAGACCTTGGCTCACTTCGCAATTTCCAAAACTCTACTAACATAGGGGTTACCTCTACTCTTTTACACACTACCCCTATTTACTATTCTTTATTCCTACCTTACCTCAGAATCTGACCTCTTGCTGTCTTATAGCTTTGTAGATCCAACTAACAACACTTTCCTCTCCACTAAGAGTCTTATCTTTCCATACTTTTTAAAAC
>PVIA01017773.1:0-14696 GCA_004024845.1 Tonatia bakeri
GGCGTCACCAAAGGGCACGATCCTGCGTCTCAGTTTCCTAAGTGTGAAGGCGACACGGCACCCCCCTCCCAGAGTGGCAAGGTGCCGAAAGACGACAGGTGTCAAGTACCAAGCGCAGTGGCCGCATGTGGGGGCCCTCGGAGGCAGTTTCGGGTTCTACTCATCAGGGTGTCCTCCAGCTGCCCTCAGGACAGATGGACGTAGCAGACACAACCCCTCTGCTGGGCCCCTCGGACCCACAGTGGGGTCTCTGCAGTGGTTGAGCCAAGTGGGTCGTTAGGACATCCCTGCCACTTGTCTGCTTCTGGAAGAGGAGGTGTCCCTGAGCCCAGCTGTCCCTGGAGGCGACAGCCACCTGCTCACCTTGCCTCTGTGGGACGGAGGGGGACAGACAGACAAGGTTGGAGGGTTTTCGGTCCTGGGAGGGAAAGGTGGCTTCTGCTGTCCGCTTGTGTGGCTCGCTCTGCACCTCGCAGGCCTGGTGGCAGACGTCCTGAGCTCTGAGGGCCACCCATCGAGCTGCAGGGGACTGTTCTAAATGTAGAGTCCCCAGAAAAAAACGCCCTGGCTGTAGAGTCAGTCGAGCTTGCAGGAGAATCTGGCTTGAGCTGTTTTTAGATGCTGACTTGTTTCAGAAGCTGATCACAGTAGCCCCCGTAAGGAGAACCACTGACCTTGGACAGGTGTTAACAGCAGGACCAGACCGTCCAGGGGATGGACGTGTCCACGCCACATATGGTCACACATGCAGTCGAGCATTCTGTGCATGTCAAATGACTAGCTGTGTCTCTTGCGCAGGGATCAGTCACGCCCCCTTTGGAGAAAACCAGATCCTCGGTCTGTGGGGGAAAGCAGCTGCTCTTCCTCACCACAGAACCCCAGAATCCCCCTCCTTCCCTGCACCCCGTGGTCCCCACGCACACTTCCCGCTCTGCCCGACTTCCTGCCTTGCATGGAGGCAGCGCTTCATAGGAGGCCTGAGCTCAGAGTCATGGCCCCTTTCCCTCCCAGCTCCCCAGGCCCAGCTCCCACCTTTCTCCATTGTTGTTGTCGCCTGCTGCTGTGTCCCCACCACAGACAGCTCTCCCAAGATGAGGGCTGCAGCAGGGGCCTGAGCCCTGTGCCCGTGGGGCCCGAGTTCCAGCCTGTCACCCCACGGCGTGCGTACCGATTCCTGAAACGCTGCCGCACACCAGAGGGAAATACACATTTATGTGCACTTGTTTGCCAGTCTGACAACAGAAATTTGACCCATGCCCACTGGACGGCTGTCACCATCATTTCACGGGACACCTGGGGAAGAGAGGTCCAGCGCTGCGCCTTGTAAGAGTTCCCGTGGCGGCGGAGCACTGTGGAAGCTGCCGCTCTGATTTCGGGGAGACACTCCGCTCTGGCCTGGCCTTCTCAGGTGCCTGCTTCCACACTGTGCTCCACCCTCCAAGGCCAGGGGCCCTCCCGTGGGTGCTGACACCACACGGTGACACCACATGGTCTCCTGTCATCCCCCATCTGCCTGCTCCCTCGGGGTGGCCCTCTGCGGGCAGGTGCCCCCAAGGAAAACCAGCGTCGACTCCTGAAGCGCCCTGGACGTGTCTCCCTTCCGCCATTGGTCAGGCGTCTATCACCTGCACAGGCAGGGCCTGGGAGTGAGGAAGCGCCGTGCGCTCTCCGCCTCCAGTGTCAGCGAGGTGCCAGCTCTGGGAGAAGCACCACCCAACGGGACAGGGCTCTTCCTTGCGCCGAGGGGAGCCGGGCGTTGGGGACGTGCACCTGCTGCGCGTCACACTGCATAGGCCCCCCCCACCGCCAGGGGGATGTCTGCTCCGCCTGTGACAGCGGTGCCCGGTCTGTCTGCAGGGAGGGGCACAGTCAAGGGAACGTTTGTGCAGTATCATGACCCTCTTCCTGGGTTTCAGCGTGTGTGTATGTGTGTGCACGTGTGCACACGTGTGAGGACTGGGAGGGTCTGGCGGGCCTGCGGTGTCACTCCAGGCACCAATGGCGTCCCTCCGGGTTGCTCCCTCCCCACGGGGGCAGCAGTCCCTGTGCAATGGGGGGGTGGCCCGTCCTCGCAGCCGAGTGTCGTGAGTGGGAGGTGCTCAGTTGTGGGTGTGTGTGGGTGTGTAGGCGGGCCTTTGACGACTCCGTGTCCTGGGCTGGCGGAGGGAACCTGTCTTTCTCCCAGGGGCCGGGCTGTTGGCCATGTTTGACGGAGAGGACAGTGGCCCGGTGGCACGGTGCCGCCCGGCGGGTGCGGAGCTGGGGGCGGGCAGTACTCCCAAGCAGTGGCTTGTTGGGTGTCTTCAGCAAAGTCCGAGTGTGAAGCACGTGTTTATATTCCTTACACAGACCCCAAGATATTGTTTCCCTCTCCCGAAGCAATGTGCTGAGCGTCGGTCTCAAAGGCAACCCCGTCCTGCACGTCTGCGGTCACACGGGCCTCAGGGACAGCCTGGGTCCCCCGTGCTCCACCTTCCTGGGGGATCCATGGTGGTGTTTGACACGTCTGAGCTGCATTTGGGAGCATCCTTCATGACCCCATGCTGCCACCCCGGCTGGTGCCAGACTCGGGGGACAGTGCACTCTGGAGCCCAAGGCAGGGAGTGCAAGAGCTCATGTGGGCCACGACAGCCCTGAGGGCAGCGCCTGCCTCTGGGGACAGGAGGGCAGGCTCTGCCCGAGGCTCCCGCTCTGACCCCGAGGGGCAGGGGGAGCAGTCCCAGGGGGCCGTGCCCACGGCCCCGAGGCCCCCTGCACACCAGGCCGTGGGCCGCTGCTTACCGCCTGTGGTCCAGCTGTTGAGTCCCCTCCCATTTCAGAGGACTTCATGCTGGGACCGGGTGTCACCTAGAGCCACATGTCCAGCTGACACTGGAGGACGAGGGACTTTTACCTAGCTGTGGGACCTGCCTGCTCCTCTGCTGGCACCCTGCGCTGTATCCTCACGGACGCCCGGAAGCCCCACCGAGGCCTGGTGGCGTTTCCGTGGGTGGCAGCCGGAAGGCAGTTTTCCCTGGACTGGGCTGGACCGGGCTGGAAGCAGGGGTCGGTTCCCCTGGAGCCCCAGGAGGTGTGTCCAGCTGGTTGAAGCCTCTCGAGCCGCTGCCTGTGGTGGTCCTGAGGCCCCTGTGCGCACCACTGGTGGGTGTTGGGGGTTCTGCCGCTGCCGCGAGACAAGCAGCCTTGGAACCCACGCTGCCGGACAGGTCCTGGACCACGTTGTGTCAGAAAACCCATTAAGTACTTGAAAGATTAATTCCCATTATGACGACTAGTTAGTAAATATCATCTTTTCTGTCAGCCCGAACCATAATAAGAGTAATGGGAACTATTTAACTTGTCTTGGTTTAATTTTAAAACTTTAATTGTGGCAATATTTTGCATTGTTATTAGCAGTATAAGAAGATTGAAACCAATTATTGACGTTTTTGGTGGCTGATTTGTTGAAAGACTTTACTGGATCCAGGGAAGTGGCCCTCAACTCCTGGGCGCGGGTGTGGGGAGGGGGGACGTCGAGTCTCCTGAACGGAGGGTGGTCGGGACTGCTGGTCGGGGCTGCTGACTGGGTCCCCAGGTCGCTGCTGTCCCGGCAAAGGAGTCGGTGCTGTGGGTCCCTTCATTCAGGGAGGCGGGTGCCTCCTTTTATTGGGCGGCACTGACTTCATACAATTCCATTTCTGACACACATGTGCACGTATCTGAGGCACACACACGCGCAGTGAGAGACCCCTGCCGCCCCGCTGGCCACCACGCCCTCTCCCTGGCTGCAGTCTCTGTGTCGCACACAGCACGACCTGCCCTCCCCACCCCTCCCTGCCTGCCTTGGTGACCCCCGCTCTGCTCCCCGTTTCTGTGACCCCGACATGTGTAGGTCGTCCTCGTACATGTGACTGAGAGCACGCTGCAGTTTTCTCTCCACATCTGCTCGCCTCACCTGGCCTGCTGGGCCCCCAGGCCGCCACGCTGTTGCGCGTGGCAGGGCCTCCTGCTCCAGGGCTGAACCGAGTCCCCACTGTGTGTGTGTGTGTGTGTCGCCTGCTTGTCCACTCGCGGCCAGGGGATGCCTGGCATTGCTGTCCCTTGGCCGGGGTGGGTGCTGCTGCAGTGATGCAGGTGCAGGCGGCTCTTTCTCTGAGGAGCCCATTTCATCTCCTCCACACAGATGCCCGGAGCGCACCCTGCCGGGCCCCGTGGAGATTCAGGTCGGTCTTCCAAGGAACCTCCACACTGTTTTCCACGGGAAGCTGCTTTCAATCATGGCCGGGGCTGGACAGAGCGCAGCCTCTGTCCTCCTGCGTCCGTGGGCTCATGTCGCCCGGGGACCCTGTCCGGCTCCAAAGCTTGGGCGTCAAGGGGACACACTGCTGATATGGCTCATATAAAACTGACGTCTCTTCTCCGTAGCAAGCGTGTGTGTGGGTGCTCTGGGGGCGGGGGGTACAGGGGGCAGCTTCTTGCAGCCCACCAGCTCTTGGGCTGCCTGGCTGTTGACAAGGGTGCTTTTATTGCAAACCCCGCACACCCCCAAATCTCACTCAGAAACCTCTGCTGAAAGGAAACCCGTCACCTGAGGGGACATGGGGAGGAGCAGCTGGCGGCAGCGCCATCTTGGTGTTTCTCTCTTCCGATGCCGAGGGAGGATGGGACAGAGCCCTTGGCGACCAGTTCCCTGGAGCTCCATACCTGCTCCGTCCATCCGTCTGTCACGCCTCCTCTGAGAAGGGCCCTAATCACACTTGTAGCCAACGGTCATCACAGCCACGGTCTGCAGGGTAAGTCTGCACGCTCCTAATCTGGTGGGAAGTGCTGGGCGTGGCCCTGACTTCAGTCCCGCCTCTGGGGCTGACTGGCTGGTGGCCCCGAACCCCCCCGAGCCCCCCCCTGAGCCTCAGCATCTCCTCCCGTGTGGTGTGAGTAAGCGGACCACCCTGCTCAAGGGCAGACTCCAAGGAGGAGGTTGCTGAGGGTGCATGGGGATGTGCCCGTGGGCCCACATGGAGTGCTCATGTTGCAGGGAGACAGCTCTCTGTGCGGTGGCCGCCGGTGGCCCATGTCAGCCCACGGCACCGTCCTCTGCACCCGTCTGCTTCCCTGCCGCCTCTGTCTAAGCCCCCCTTGGGCCCAGCATCCCCGAGTTACCGGCCTCAGGCCTCACCATGCATCTGTGCAGCTGGAAGCCAGGTGGGGCAGGCGACCTGCCTGCTGCAACCTTTGGCTCCGGGTCCTGCCTCTTCCCTCCTAGAAAGTGCTTGCTTTCTGGGCCTTTGCCTCAGACTGCATTTCACCCCTGCCTTTGTCTTGAATGCAGTGTCTGCTGTATTGTCCACCTGCCTTCCCGGTGGGGTGTGGCCCCCACAGTGAGGAAGGGCAGACACATCACTGGTAATACCATTTCTGCTTCAAGGACAATGAAAAATGCTCGATGGAGTTCAGCACTGATGTAGAAAAAATACGCTATTAGGGAGAAAGCAGAATAGGTCCCAAAGCTTAGGGGCATCCTGCAAGCCAGGCACCATGGTGATGACGGGTGGGTCCCCCGGAACGGGATTTATTGGCACCACTGGCTGCACCCTGAGGGGGGCGCCAGGCTGGCGGCCGAGGCCTCTCTGGGGCTTCTGTTGGAGGCTCGTCTCTGCAGACCGGCCGGAAGTGTCCGCCTCCAGCTCAGCGTGTCCCTCCCCCGTAGGGCTTGCTGTGGCCACAGCTGGTTTCCCAGGGCTGCTGAGTCCGTGGGGCGGCCGTTCCGCCGGTGCCCCCTCGGAGGACCTGCTGGCTGGCACCGGAGAACACTGTGAGATGACTCACCACGTCTTGGACCACGTGAAGGTCACTCTCCGTTTCCTGCCAGGCCCAGGACTGGAGGGCTGCAGACCCCCTGCTGGCAGACGGGGTCCCCGTGTACTGGCTGCCACCCTCTCACACCATTCGTGTGTGTGAGTACTTCCAACAGGCCCCTTTCCCCGGGCGTCCTGTTGGTGGGGGAGCCATCGGCAGGGGCTCTGGGGCTTTGCCCCGAGTGGAACGGAGCCTGCATGGGACCCCGCCCCCGCTGATAGTGGAGGCCACCCAGGGCCGGACGCGGCAGTTCCTGTGCCTGTGGGTCCTGTGCCACTGTCACCCTCAGGGCGTGGGCTCATCCTCATCCGGATGCGAGGGACGGCCTCTCCTCAGGGGCGAGGGGCAGCTCCGCATGCCACACTTCTCTGCCTCTCCTCTTGCACCTTCAGCTTCTCCCTGCGGGGTCAGCCTCGCCACAGCCCCCGGCACACACGCTCTGGAACGCCGATTCTCACGTGTGTGGTCCCAGTCCCGTGTTCAGGGCACTTGCCCCTCATCTGAGGTCCTTTCAACAAGGACTCTGCCCTCCTCAGAGGGCGAGGGGTTCCTCATCATTTCCTAGTTGGCCGGGTTTGCTGCCAGAGGCTTTTTTCCTGGAAGAAGCAGTTACCACACCCCAAGGTCTTGGAGCTGGGGCTGTCCCTCAGTGTTCACGCTCTGTGTCCAGGCTGGGCATGCCCATCTCCACTGAGCCCCCGGGGGTTCCCGCGTCCCGGCGTGCCACGTGGGGCAGGGTTGTGGGGGCCTCCCTCCACCTCGCAGCTGGCTGGGCTGCGTGGGTTCACAGGGGTCATTCCCAAGTTGGGCTCACAACTGCCATCATTCCCTGAGTTCCCCACACCAGAGTGTCTGCCTGTGGTCTGTGCAGCTGAATGACATGCTACCGGAGAGGGGTCACCGTGGGGCTCACGCCGCTCTGGGGGCTGGCCAAGGTCCTCAGGCCACAGTGGGCCCACAGTTGGTCTGCTTCCACCCCTTGGACCTCGCTGAGTGCCCCCAGCCCCTGCCACCCCAGGCCTTGCCCTGGACGCCAGCGGCTCCTCCTCTGCCCGACGCCCCGTGTGCTTCCGGGACAGTGACACGTCTGGAGAAAAGGGCCCCTCTCAGCGAGCGCGTGGCATCCCGGCTCTTCCAAAGCCAGCCCTGTGCCCTTGCTCTCACACCGAGCTGCGAACGACTCATTCCTCACTGCTTCCCATGAGGAAATGAGGTTCCTGTTTACTTCCTGAAGCCTTCACACTCAGCCTGAGGCTCCGCTGGGGGAACTCTAAATGTCCTCTGTTCTCCGGGAGCTGCGAAGGTGAGCCGGGATCGAACAACTGCGGCTCTAACCGGCATTTGTCCCTGCGCCAGGAGTGGGGAGGTGCCGTCCGGACGGAGGGGTGCACTCCAGCCGCTGGGAGAACACCCATCTCATCGGGCACATCTCTCCAAGTGACCTTGGGGCTGAGGAGCAAGTTGGGGGCCGGGTCGGCCCCACTACAACTCATAGTGTTATGATTCAGAGCCCCGCCCCCCCACCCCCCCGTGCGTTTTGGGTATTTAATTTGCCCGGGGTGCCCAGAGCAGGGGCCATTTCGGGGCAGGGGCAGAGTGCCAGAGACTCAGGCGGGGCGAGCCCCCCAGGGAGCGGTGGTCTCCTGCTCGCACCCGGAGAACACGCTCTGTGGCTGGAAATGCCAGGCCATGGGTGCATTTCATGTGATCTGGGAGCATTGGCCCTCCCTGGTCCTCCCCCATCCCACGTCCCTTTGCCACGAGAACTCCACATCATGAGAGGGTCCAGAGAGGCAAGCAGCCAATCCCTGCTGGCTAAGGTTGGACGCCACCCTTGAGCGATGCCTCCCATACTTGCCTGCACACGGGACACGGGACATGGGAAGGGAGCGGGCACTGGGGTTGCAACCCTGTCTGCCATTGGTGGTGGTCAGTGTGCTCCCCGAGCTCAGGGTCAAACGGGAGGCTGTTGCCTACTCCACCACCAGCCTCCAGGGGCCCGGGGGCCTGTGTCTGTCCCCGCCCCGCCACAGAGAGCCCCAGGGTACAGTCTCTGTGTAGTGCCTCCGAGGGTCTCTGCAAACCCTGTCCCTCCCACCACTGCGGACCGCGGCTGGTCTGCGTGGGCAGCTCTGAGGGCTGAGTGAAGCGAGGATACCCTCAGATCTGTGATAACAGGGCTGTGTGGGGCCCAGACAGAGCAGGCCCCAGGCGACCCCGGGAGTGTTTTAATGTGTGGCCATTCCCAGCCCCTGTGTTTGAAGCCTGGCAGGCTGCGCTCCTGCTGCGTTTGGGAGGCAGAGAGTCAGATGCATAAGTGCACATGAAGGCGAGAGGGGGCAACAGGCTGCACAGGCTGGCTCCTGAGCCCGGGGATGTGAGGTACTTTTCTCGGGAGTTAAAAGCGGAGTCAAAAACAGTTTGAAGACGGGACACTCGGAGTCAATGGAAGGGGCTTTCTGGACCTGAGCTTGCCACGCTCACCAACACCATGCCTGAGGAACGAGTCTCAGTTTCTGCAGGGAGACGTCTGGTGTTCAAACACAAAGGACTCTGTTTGTTCAGCTTCCACCGAAGCCAAGTGGCGTGAGCATCCTCGGGCAGGTGCGGCTGCACCATCCCGTCCAGCTGAGTGGGGCTGAGGCCCAGCGGGCGGAGGTAGAGACTGGGGGCCGCCCTTTGCCCCTCATGGGCACTGCCCGCCCTGTGGGCCAGCTCCTTCCCCTGGAAGTGGAGACAGAATGCAGTTATTAGTTAATTACTGTTAACTGAGTGCTTCTGAGGTGCCAGGCTCTGAACTCGGCACTCCCCCCGCCCTGTCCGCCCCACCCGATGCCGGGAGGCAGACAGAGGGGAGCCCTGGCACGAGGCCGAGCGCTGGGCCCACGGGGATCATTGGATTGCTTTCTCCACTTTCACGCACATCTGAGCATTTCTGTGGGAAACGGAGTTGAGACCTATTACCATATAGATGGAGAAATAACCACTGGCATCATTTTCCAGTTTGCATCAGACCTCGGGGCTCTCTCCCTTCTGAGGAGTGGAGGGGTGGGCACGCATTCACGCTGGTCCCAGTTAGGGACTCACAGCCTTAGGGTGGGGGCCCCGGGCCCCAGGCCCCGGCAGGCCTGGTGCAGCTCTGCAGTGCCACAGGCCAGGGTGAGGGGGTGCGGACAGCCGGGGCGGTGCTCAGAGCCCCCCTCACCAGCTCAGAAGAACAGCCCCTGGAGGGCTGGGCACTGAGTGTGGCCACGCCTGGGCCAGTGCAGGCAGCCAGCCCTGTGACCAGAAAATGCTGGAATGCTGTGACCAGAACCTTCGGTCTCTCCCTCCACACGCTGCCCCAGCAGCCACAGAGCGCCGCAACCACATGTAACCAGTGGGCATTCTGAGCTTGCAGGTCTCGGGACAAAATGTACGACCGTCACTGACTGCTCGGCTCTGCTGGTCTTCTTGTCTCGTATCTGTGGTTCCCGATGTGCTCAGAGTGGCTGTGCAGTCAAGCTGCCGGGCTGGGCACTGTCCCCAGTGCGGCCCGCTGGGTGTGGCGCCGTGGGCCCCTCTCCCATGGTTGGAGGGGGCCGCTCAGGTTCATGACGGGGCTCCAGGGCCTCACCAGTGACCTTGTTGGCACTGAGGCTCGGCATCCCTGGGCCGGTGGGACACACACTTGGGTCTTGGGCCCCGTCCCGGGGGGCTGGGCGGTTTCAGGGAAGCCTGTTGACAGGTGATGGAGTGTCCCTCCCCTGACATTGATCTGTGACCCCGGGACAGTGAAGATGGAGAGAAAGGTCTTCTACAGCTTCGTTTAGAAGGCAGCTTTTTGAATTATGGCCTTGTTAGTACAGACGGGAGGGGGATTTTCAAAACCAATTGGTAACATTTCAGCCCCCTGAGCCTTCCCTGCGATCTTCCTCGGACATGGGTCAGGGAGTGAGGCAGCCCCTCATGTCACACAGCACCTGTCACGTGTCAGGGATCGTCCTGTGACATCAGCTGCATGCCCTCAGCCGCGCGGCGCAGGGAGTCAGCCCGTGAACATCTCGCCGCTGCCGGCACACTTGCTGGCTGCCGGACCCCACGAGAGGCCCCGGAGGGCGGGAGCGTGCTGAACACGCAGAAAATGTCGCTTCCATGACCACGTGCATCGCTGCAGTTTGTTTGTGAGTGAGCAGCAGCTCACTCGAGCTGGGAAGTGACTTTGTTTTTCATTCTGCAGAGCACACCGAGGCCTCCCCAGGCCTCCACAGAGCGCTGCACGTCTCCACCTCCCTGACACGGTGAGTGTGAGGAGCCCGTTTATCAGAGCGTCCGCTTCCCTGGGTCTGCAGGATGTGTGCTCGCTTACCGTGTGTGACTCTGGCCCCTCACGGGGCTGGGAGGCACGTCCTTCGCACCCCGTGGCCAAAGCTGGGCTCCCTCTGCATGGCCGCCCCTGAGCTGCCTGAACCTGCCTGGCTGCCCGGGGAGGCCCAGGAGCAGGTGTTGGGAAACAGGCGGCTGGAGCCTGGGCCCTCTGGCCCTGAGCCAGCTGTCGGCTGTGGCGTGTGCGGTCAGGGTCCAGGACCGTGGCCATGGCCAGGAACTGGGCTCCTTGGTGGGCATGCCACTCCTGAGCACTCTTGGGGAGCCAGGCTGGGGTGGCTGCCCGGTACTCGGGTTTTCTGAGTAGAAACAGAGCATCCAGGGGTATGGCCGAGGTGTGGCCTCTGGCCACTGGATGACCTGTGACCGGACACACCTGGAGGACATGGGAGTCGTTGTCTATAGGACCCCGATCAGGGTCAGGCCAGGGCCAGGGTCAGGTGGGGTCTCTGGAGTCCTGCACTGGCACTGTGTGCCCGGCCCTGGAGGCCACTGTGGGCCGTGGCCATGTGGAGTCTCTCGTCTCGATTTACCATGAAGCAGCACGACTGCTCGCAGGTCTGGGGACACATCAGTGGGTGGGGTCGGTGCTCATTGCTCTGGAGGCCAGTGTTGTAGGAGCTGAAGCTACAAGCAGAGCCTGGTGAGAGGGTCCAGTGGCCAGGCTGTGCCCAGGGACGGGGGGCTGGTCCCAGGTCTCAGGGGATCGCCATTTCCTGCAGGAGCCACACATGTATGTGAGCTGTGGGGGGTCGTTCCCCTGGGGGGCAGGCGGTCCAGGGAGGACCCGGCATGAGCGCCAGCCTCGGGGCTGCATCCGGAAAACGCTGACATGACTCCAGTCGTGACACAGACCCAGAAGGGGACATGTGGGCCCCGCCTGGGGGTTGCGGCTCCAGGGGCCATGAAGTCGGACTGGCTCTGAGTGTGACCACCCCCCGGTTGCTATGGGCGCTCGGAGGCCAAGGACCCAGGCACGTCAGGAGCACGTGCCATGGCGTGTTAGGATGTCAGCAGCCCGGACTGTGGGCGGGACCTGTGAGCCATCAGGGCCCGTGGCCACAGTCCCAGGTGTGGCTCTGCTGCCTTCAGCAGCTGCTCTACCTTGCCGTGCCTCAGTTTCCCCACCTGTGAAGTGGGAGTGTCAGTGACGTCTGCCTTGAGGGTGTTTCCTGAAGATTCATTGAGACCGATTCTTCCGACTGTGGGGTAAGCGCTCGGCGAGTCATTGCTGCCGTTTGCTGCGCTTCATACACTAGTTTCCCGGAGAAAGCCATCGTCTTCGATGGAGACAGGATCTCCGGGGACGCGGTGTTCACGTTTCTAAGCAGTTGCTATTCCTTTCCGTAAGTAGGTCAGAGTCGGAACACGCAGTGAATTTAACCGCTGAGTTAACTAAATGGTGCAGCGCGTCCCTCGCTCTGGATAGTGAGGCCCTGGGATGCTCAAAGGCTCTGCTCAGGGCGGGTGCTGCCGAAACCCTCACCCCAGCCATGAGAGCCGCTGTCCCATGCCGACAACACCTGGAACTCACTCCCGAACTCCATGCAGATTCAGTTCCCCGGCTGCGTGAGGGGCCCTGTGTCCGATTTACTCATAGAAAGAGGAGAAGCAGACGTGACTCACCAGTGTTCCAGGAAGCTTCCTGCGGGACCTGCATGCACCCCCTGTGAGCCCGCAGTGACTCCGGGACGTACCGTGTCTGCACGCTGGGCAGAGGCAGCTTGGGTCTGGACCCCGCAGGTTTTGGGGAGGCGCGTGTTCTGCGGGGTCAGGTGGGTGCCCAGCCTGCCACCTGCCAGCCCTGTTCGCCATTGCCTGGGGGCTGAGCCCGTCCATCTCTGGGTCGTGCCCTGGCCTCTCCCAACAGACACCCGAGTTTGTAAAAAGGTACCCAAACCTCCACTCGCTGAGCATCACAGATGCCGCCTAGTTGCCCAAACAGGGTCAGCACCCCTCTTTCCTTCACAGCCCCCCCAGCCCGCTCTGTGTCTGGAAGTCACTGTCGACAGGCGAAGCCCCCTCTTGATGCCTCAACATTTCCCGTGGCCTCATTGAGGCAGGGAGCCAGTGACGGCGGCACGCAGTGTGCGGAGTGGTGATCTAGTTCGTCCTCGGGACATGGGCGTCCCGTCAGCCCAGCAGTCCAGAAGGATAAGGATCCGCGCAAGCGGGGGCTTCGCTCGCAGAGGAAAAGGCCCCAGACACCCAATGGGCCCTCACTGACGTGTGAGGCAGCTCGGTGCTCATGGCTGCAGCCCAGGGAGGCCTCCGTGCGGGGGAGGGAGAGCACAGCCCTGACGTGCAAATGCATTCTTCGCAGGGAAGACTCAGCAGTGTGATGGTTACGCTGCCTTCCGTGACAACTTCTTGTGTGTGCGTCACATCAGACCCCCAGGGCTCCTGCCGGGGCGAGGGCCTCCGAGCAGCGAGCGGTGGTTCGTGCTCTGTTTAATTCTCGACCGGACTGGTGTCTGAGCTTAGGGGAGGGTGTGGGACTGTTAGGATAATAGAAAAGCATTTACTGAGTTCAGGTGTCCTGACATTTGCATTCTGTGAAATTTCTGTTCATGCTTCAGGGAGAAATAATTTTAAAATACTAGTCAGAGTAAGCAGCCTTCACAAAAATTCAATACATATTTTAAATCTACTCTCTCTAGCTCTGAACAGCTATTTCGGGGTGAATTATTGTATGACTCTTTTTGCAAAAGCTGAAACTCACTTGATAAGGTGCAATTAGGTTTTTCTGAGACACTTTTGCGAAGGTAAGACCTTTGAGAACAGCAGGAGACGGGGTGCTGAGTGCACCGCACGTCAGCACCGGTGCACGTAATGAACAGCCGCTCCGGGTCCTGAAGGCATCAGCAGTTGTCCGCTGGGGGGGGGGGGGGCAGGGTGCCACGGGTCCCCTGGCTGAGTTCTCCTGACCTGGGGACTCCACTGCTGTCACCAAAGCTGGGGCAGCCCCGTGTGGTCATGGCAGTCGGCGGCCCGTGTTCCATGAGCGTGACAAGGTTCTACAACTAATTTCGCAGTTCTTCTTTTTGCAAAAATGTTGAACTTATCTCAATGTTACCCTTTTCAGGAAACTGTGAAACGGGTATTTTGAAGGTGGCCGGGATGGTTTCCTACTGATGTCATTTTCTCTGTTCGCTGGTCTCCCTTCTCCTTGGGACCAGAGTCGTTTCCGCCGCGTTGTGGCTGCAGGGCTGGGGTCAGGGGTCTGGCGTGCCACCTGGGTTCCTGCCAGCATGGCACTTGCCCCTCAGCACTGAGGTCTGTGTTCAAGGTGGGAGGAGGCGACAGTCTGTCCCGGGGCACCGGCCACTGGGAGGCAGCTGCTCTGCTGCATCAGGCGGGAGGCAGCGACGTTCAGCAGGTGCCGGGGGACTGCACCCCGGACAAGGAAGGACGGCCTCGCCGGCTGTGGGGTGGGCTCTGTCCTCTCTCACTGACCTGCTGGCCTCCCCGCCCTCCTTCTCGGTTGATGGAGGAAAGGAACAGTCTGTTAGCCTGCCCCCAGGGGCCCGGGGCTTTGTCACAGAAAGGGTTTGCACCATTCCCTGGAGAATATTAGAATTAAACCCAGATAAATACAGCTTTATTGCTCCCAGCAGGCTGGCTGTTGAACCCTCAGTGGCGTTTCTGTAATTTAGAGTTTCAGTATATTTAGAAACGGATCCTTCTTCTTAATGTGCATTTTTACTGTCCTGGTTGGAGGCTGCTCATCAAACACCTTCTCTCCCAGCTCTGCGCCTTCCCTCTGGCGAGTCCGTGGTTCGAGTCCGTGGTTCAAGTTCGTTAGCTGCATGCTACCATCTACCTTGTTACTCTGGGGCCCGAGACTTTCCAAAAACGTGTCAGGGGGGTTTAAAGGGGGAGGGGGCCAGGTGTTTGGTGACGGAGGTGGCCCGACTGTGGGCAGTGGGCACACGGCACCGCGCACTGACCTTGTGCCACCGGACCGAGCACTAGTAGCTGCCTGCTCTTACTGACCAGTGTCACCCCAGTAAATGTCGCCCAGAAAGAAAAGTTTACATGATTCTTGGTCAGCCAGTGCGGTGCAGCAGTGCAGAGGCGGGACGAAGGTCAGGTTCTGCAGGGTCACCTCCGCCACTCTCCAGCCATGACACGTGGCCGCGGCAGGCTCTCCCCTGGGCTTCGCACTGATGACTTGCCAAGTGCGGTTGTGACAGTAGCACCACCTCTAAGCCTTGCTCCGAGGATTCAGTGACACGGCACCTGCGCAGCACTCAGGACAGTGTGGGACACGGCAGGAACCTGGGAGCAAATCCTGGATGTGGTCATGGAGGCTCAAAGGCCCCTGATGTGTGTTCCCCATGTTGGCATCTGAAAGCTCAGGAAACTGGAGAGGAACCACAGGACAGTCAACGTGATGACCACCTAATGTCCACTCCCGGGGGTGGCAGACTGGGCTCGGTCTCAACTACCCCCCAGGACAGCCGGATGAGCTAGAGAAAGGATTCAAAACTCTG
>PVIA01017774.1:0-14675 GCA_004024845.1 Tonatia bakeri
CAGTCCCTTAAAAAACGAGGGACAGTAAAATAACGAAGATGAGGTGGGCATGATTATGGGGAGGTAGGATGGTCGTTATTTCCCCAACATCTAAATCTTGGTGACTAGGAGCCCGTGCCAGGGTTGTGCTCATCAGTCAAAAGAGAATTTTAGAAATATTAATATCCCCCGGAAAGTTTAGCCACGGTGGAAACAACGGCCATGACCTGGAAATTCCACGCACTCCACACACAGAAACGCAGACGCAAGAGGGAGAAGACCTTCTCTGACTGTGAGATGCAGGGAAATGAAATGTTAGAAATAAGATCGAGTGTGTTTTGGTTGACCCTCCGCTTGGGGTAAAGAGTTCCCTTCCTCTCCCCCATACATCTACCTTAAAGTTCACTGCCGTTTTTAGGAGTGGAATCTCACAACATACGAGTGAGCGTGAACATCTTTTAGCGGAGGCAGAATTTCAACACTGCGTAAAAGAAGAGCACAGTGCTTCCCATGACGGGAGTGAGGGGAGACAGACACAGGCAAGTTTAAAGCACCCTGCGGGGGAAGCCCAGTGTGAAAAGCAAACGTGGAGTCCCAGAAAATTGTAAAGCTCTCAGAATAACAATTTTAGAAAGACAACTGTGGTAAAGGTTTATAAAGGCTTACGGTCTCTTTTTGGGTGGAACCGTGTTCCTTAAATTCACACGTGGCAGCGCTCACCCACCGTGGAGTGGCGTTGGGGGGGGTTAGGCCATGAGGGTGGGATCCTGTGATGGGATTCGTGTCCGTACAGAAAGAGACTGGGGAGGGCTGGCCTCCTCCTGTTCATCCGAGAGTGGGTCGCTGTAGCCTGGCTCAGCTCCTGGACGCAGGACAAATGAGAGGCCAGCAAGGCATACAGGGGTGTCTCTTAGGGGCCGTCCAGAACCAGCGAAGCCCTGCCAGTCCTGGGCAGTTGTCTCCCACTTTCCCCGTCCCAACAAGTGCACACAAGTTTCGGGGGGCAGCTCCTTTAGACTTTGCCTAATGTGTCCAATGATGTCTGCCCCCCAAGGCGCTGGTGGCCCAGCAGGTTGAATTATCAAACCCTCTGCATTACCGTTTACAAAAAACCATCTGCCACGCTCCGCAGGACACGCCTGTGGCTTGGAACTCGACCACAGTGACATTAAAAATGGAATCACATGATATGTAAAGAAATCCTGGGGGTTTTCATAATGGTGCCTTTTTTCCAACAAAGCAAGTTAGTGTTCCTATCTTTTCTTTTTTTATATTAGTTTATATAACTAATGTTAGAGCTAGGAGGGAACTTATCTAAAACCTCAGAGATCATACCTATTGGAGAGGATACACACCAGCTTATTTCCGTGTTCTTTTTTCTGCATAGCGGACCTCCAGAACGGATTGATGGCACGTAACTAAAAGGTTGCGCCCTTCCATAGTGCCAACCAAGGTCCCACCTGCCCCCGCCCCGGACCACCAACCACCTTTGTACTCTCTGCTCCTGTGAGTCTGATTACTGGAGACTCCATCCATAAGGCAGATCCTACAGGGTCTGCTTCCTGCGTCTGCCTTATTTCACGTTGCATAATGCCCTCCGTATCCATCTGTGTTGCTGAAAATGGCAGGATTTCCTCCTTCTTAAAGCGGGAAAATACCCCATGCCACTTCTATACCCTATGTGCTTTCTCCACTCCTGTGTCGGGGGATGTTTAGGCCGGGTTCACGCCCTGGCTGTTGCGAGGAATGCTGCCGAGGACACGGGAGCGTAGACGTCTCCTGAAGACACTGACTCTGTGTATTTTTAGGAATGTACACCCAGAAGCGGAATCGCTGGGTGAAAAGGCAGGCAGTCGCCTTGGTAGTTTTTCAAGAAAACTCCACGCCATTTTGCACAGCGTCTGCACCAGTCCGCGTTGCCACCCACAGTGCACGGGGGCTCCCTTTTCTCTGCCTCCTCTCCAGCACCTGTTGGTTGACTTGTTTCTGGTGGCCACTGTGGCCGGTGTGAGGTGGCACCTCATGGTGATTTTCATTTGCGTCTCTCTGATCACAAGGGACGTCGAGCAAAGTTTCAGGTGCCTGTGAGCCATCTGTATGTCCTCCGTGGAGAAGTGTCTGTTCAGGTCCTTTGCCCGTCCTTTATGGGATTGTTTGTTTGCTGTTAAGTTGTATAAATTCCCGATATACTTGTGGATATTAACCTCTTCTCGGACCTAGGGTTGGCAAATCTGTTCTCCCATTCCGTAGCTGGCTTTTCATTTTTGTGGGTTGTCCTCTTTCTTTCTCAGAGCAAGCTTTTTGACCTCGGGGTGGTCTCACTCATTTATTTTTCATTTCGCTACACCACGGGGGTATTTGGAGGTACTAACATATCCCTCAGGATCCCTGATAATGCATAACAGAGTCTGAAAATGCTCTGTGACACCGATGGATGTTTGGTACTGCCACTCACAGGTCTGCCGCTACTGAGAAGAGACGTTTGTCATTCGGCCCAAACATTTCAGAATCTGTCTGAGTATTAGCCCTCCAGTTAGACCACAGGGAATCACCTTTCTTGACCTATGAAAGTGGCAGTTTCCTACACAACTGTACTATGTTATTCACATTCTTAGTGAATGAGGCTCCTAATTACAACAAAAACACCCTTTTCATAACATTTTTCCAGAATCGGCTTTGTAGATAGTCGTAGTTTATCCAACCCAAAAGAATGGATAAGAAGTCTACCTACAATGCATTTATTTTTCCTATGCTTTTTGAAGGATATAGCATAAAGAGAACAATGCTGTACGAGGTGTCCTTATAAAGTCCTGTATTAGCACTTTTGCAAGCATTTTCATTCCACATAAACATTAAAAAAAACCCTTTTAACTTAAATATTTTACCCCTGACAAGATATGAGCCCACACAGTGACATTTGTGCTTTGTAACTCATTATTGTGCATAAAAATAATCTTTCCGTTGTTTGGAAACTCACAGCCTGCAGCCAGGTTGCCAAATGGCAAACCGATGATGTGGACGAAACACGGAGTTTTTAATTTCCGGTGTGTGCTCTGGTTGTTGAAGTTTGTGCATGGATGTAAATCGTTTTTGCAAAGTAAATCTGGGCCCATTTGCTCCGGCGGCGTTAGAAAGGGGGTTGTGTGTTTCCTCGGGATCACGACAAACATTTTCACACCTCACGCTTTCTGCGTTTCATCAACACTCTGTCTGTCGCCCAGAGACTCAGAAACAGCATGATCGAACCATATTTTGACTGAAAGGGAATTTAATGATATTCTGCATGGAGAGAAAGGATGCTGTCTACATCCATGCAAACAATAAGAAGAAACAAAAAGCCTTCTTACTACAGTGTTTTGGAATTGTGTCACCAAATAGGTGACTGGTTGGGTCAGTCATTCAGGGTTGATGGAGCTCCCAGGTAATTCTGCTGTCATGTTGTCCCTACACTAAACCACAAGCAGGAGCAAAGCTCCTAAACTCTTTAACCAGGTAAAGAGTTAACCGTCGTTATCCCCCCTTCTGCCCTTGCACGTTGGGATTGGCAATAGAAACATTTTAGAACACTAAGCTGTGGATCAGTAGGACTTTTTTCCCCCCCAACACCAAAATCCTTGATGCTTCAACAGCCTTCGTGAGGTTCTCTCCCCTGGAGGTTGCAGAAGAAGAAGAAAAATAAGATCATCCCTTGGTGTCTAGTGTTATAAATAGGCCACGGCAGGCAAGAGAGATAAATGGGACCAGTAATTTTTTTTTCAAATAACTGCTGAGTTTTTCTCTGGTGTTATTGAATCGAGGCCCCACAGGGAGGGCGTCTTGTGCATGGATAATGGTGGCATTTGTTTATAGTACCCTTCCTCTTGAGGGAACATGTAGAATAATTGCTGTGCAGTCTCTGGCTCAGACAAAATTAAGGAGAGATGGTTTCTTAAAGGGACCTGAGTTTTTAACGTGGCTGGTACTTTCCTTCGTTCTTGTAAGCAACCCGTGGGCTTGAAAGGAAACCAGACCTGTGGATGCTCATGTCGGGTCCTTAAAATATTCGCTGTGACTTTGGGTCGATTTACGTATTTATTTTTTAATGGTTTGGCTTTTCAGATTCGTCCAAGTAATTGATTTTTTTTTCTGTGATTCTGGCTTCTGGTTTCACTTCTACTCATAGGCTACCTGACATTCTCTGGTTAGGTGAATCTGTAAATCGTTTATTAGCTGTGTGGCCAAACTGGTATCGTCGAGAGCATCGAACAGTTATATTCTTTTGTAGAAATGGTACATGCTCATTGGGGTTAAAGTCCTGGACCTGTGATATATACAGTCTATAATATATTACATATGTGTGTGTGTATACTAAATATGAGTATATATAGCAGAAATACATGAACATAGATTAACATGTATATGACATTCTAAATAATAAACACACACGCCTACATTAACATATGCTCATACTTGTACATACAGTCAAGCACATGTTTTCATAATTAGTTGCATACATTATACCTAAACAAAGTAATACTTGTAGGTATGTCAAACCCCACGATACTTTTCGATGCCATGGAGGTATATGTAACTTGTGTGAATTATGGAACACAAGTTTAAAGACCTCTAATTCAGACGAAGCTCATTGACCCACGTGAGTGTGGCTGGTAACTTGTCTTCCCCTCTGAATCTCTGACAGCCACAAAGGGAGTCAGCCCTTCGCCGGCGGAAGCTGGGTGCACGGTGATTTAGATCCATGTGTGGAAGCCAGGGCTGGTTTCCAAACCAATGTGCCATCACAGGGGAACCTCAGACTCCTTCCTCTGCTCCAACTACGCACATCAGCAGGTGCAGGTGGAAAATCAGGGAGGAAGGGAAGAGAGTTCCCAGTGCAGTCACAGCACGACCACAACGCCATGTCACTTGTCCTTTGCTGTGTAGGCTTGACAGATGTCCGCCCAAGGGACTTTTTCTTCACTGGAGTCCTTGTCATGCAGTTAGCTCTACCATGCTTAAAGGAAAGGTCCAAAAACGTCTCTTTAAAAAACAGCATGAACATGCATTTCTTATATTAGTGTTTGTTGAGGTTTCCAGATTTCTAGTCACTGAACGGAATGTTTTTGTCATGGCAGCCGGTTTATCTACTGTGCTGATTGTCACGTAGGCCGGGAGGCATTTCTCCCCAGTCCATGTCCCATAACATATCACTTGCAGGCATTTTCCCTTGGGTGATGGAATCAAGTCCCCAAAGGCACCAAGTCTTGTCCATATTTCATGATGGCATTTCTTTATCTCATGTCTTCCCCATCACCTTGTACAGGGGAGAAATGTCCCGCCAGCCAACACCACCCATTCGAGATGCAAGGAGAAAAGGGAGAAACTTCACGAAGGAAGAATCAGCACAACCGAGGACGTTTTGACAGGGTTGAGGTGCATGTTTCCTTGGGCTGCCATTCCAAGCACACACCTGGAGGCCTCAGAACAACCCGAATGGATCCCCTGTCCCTTCTGGAGACCAGAAGTGCCAAATCAAGGTGTCGCCGGAAGGCTTGGTTGTTCCTGCGGGCTCCGGAGTGGAGTTGGATCTGGGCCTTTCCTCCAGGTCCTGGGGCTACCGGCCGTCTGCCCCTGCTACCCCTCGTGCTGTGGACACAGCTTTCCAAAGTCCCAGAGCCTCTGGGGCCTGAGCTTCCCTCTGTCCCTGCTAGTTAAGACTGTCTCCTCCGTATACCAGACACCGGTTGTTACAAGACTCTATTTTTTCTTGGTGTAAAGTGTTGGAACACGCATATTCAGCGTCATCCCCTTGAAGTCCAAGGTTTCAAGGCTTCCACAGAATAACCTTTCTGTGTGGAGGGAAGCATTTTGTTTCAATTACATATATTTGAATTATAATGTTGCAGTTATAAGTTATATATAAAGTATTACACAACTATGTGTAAATTGTATATATTATTATGTGTATATATGGTATCATCTGAAAGGTATAATATGTCTATATTGTGCATAATTTTACATGTCATTATATGTGAATATAGAATTATATGTGAAATTTAGATATAGCTTAACATAAAATGTAAATATATAGCATAAATAATGCATAAAAGTGCATATTATATATAATTACATGCATCTGTATATATAACTGTATGTAATGTATTTAATTTTAATATATTTATATAAAATTTGCATGTTAATATATGTAGAAAAAAACGAAAAAATGAAGATTTATGAAATTAATTCTTATACACCAAGCACTAAGCTTCATGACTTTGGAACTCCTGGCTTCACTTAAATCCTCATGACCCCCTCCCACTCATTTCTTCTCTCTCCCTGTTTATTATTTTCAAGCCAGTACCAGATGGGATAAAAAATAGCATTTGTTACTCATGTGTAAATATTTTGGAATTTTCTGGTATACAAGAGGTTACTCATATGTAAATATTTTGGAATTTTCTAGTATACAATGAGAGCTTAGAAATAAAATGTACAATATGGCACATCATACTTAAGATCCCAAAATATCTAACTTCCTAAATCATCTAATAAGTTATTATTATTATTATTATTATTATTATTCATAGTTTGTCCATTGGGGACAGGATTCAATGATCTCGCATGCACGGCAATTGGCTGGTATCTCTCTTTTCTGTTAAAATTAAAGCTTCCTCTTTGTATTTTCTTTTCTTTTTCACAATTTATTGGTTAATGAAACAGGGCCTTCCCCTGCTTAAGTTTTATTTCACACTCTAATTGCACGTTTATGGTTCCCTTAGAAGACCCTCAGGCCTTTTATTTTCTTGTGAATTAGCAGTGGATGGCTTGACCAGATTAGTCTGATTGATTCAGGAAGAATATCTCCATCGGGAGGGAGAAAATTACACACATTTCTTTCTTTTTCTGATATTAATGGTTATTGGCCACCATTCATTAAGGGTCCCCGAGGAGTCTGTTTCTTTGGTCTCACCCTCTTGCACAAAGCAGCTGAAATATTTTTGGGAGAAAAAAATTCCTTTCACTGAAGATTCGATTAAACGAAGGCAGATTTGACAGGAGACAGCCAGAGATGAGAGCTGATTTGTTTTCGCTTTGTTTACCGGGCTGCAAATTAGTTTTTCTTTGTTTGTTTAAATGAAATGCCACCGTTGACAGACATGTAGGTAACCTCTCTGCTGGATGCCCTAGCTCTCCGTAGTTCCTAGTCTTCACCTGGGAATACCTGCTCTTCTCATCCGATCACGTGATGCACACCTGGGAATATCTATTCCTCTCAATGCGATGGGAGATGTTTCCCAGGTCTCGAACCCTCCCTTGAGACCCAAGTGTAATTAACTGAAAAATTGCATATACCAGCATTGAGTCAGGCGTTGCCGAGGGAGGTGGCTGGATCCCTTCTCTTAGTTTCCAGTCTAGTGTCTTTGGAATATTCCACACTTCATTCCTGACTGATATACAAGGTCTGTCCGGAAAAAGTCCAGGCGTTGTTAATACGGCGAGAACCATTTGTGTGGCATGGATGTGACCTGGCAGCCAAGGAGAGGGGACTGGAATGAGCGTGTGTGAACAATGACAACTTCACTCTGCTACTCAGTGGGGACAGGAGACACCATTGACTGAGCATGTGCACTGTGTGGCCGTCACATTCAGAATGACTGAGCGAGAAGAGCAATGAATCTGCATCAGATTTTGAATGAAGTTCGAACATTCCTCCGGGGAAACTATTCAGATGACTCAGAAGGCCCAGATTTGGTGCCCTGCAACTTCTGGCTTTTCTCAAAACTGAAATCACCTTTGAAAGAGAAGAGATTTCAGGTCATTGATGAGATTCAGGAAAATGCGATGGGGCAGCTGATGGCGATTGGGAGAACTGGGTGAGGTCCCAGGTGCCTCCTTTGGAGGACGGAGGCGTCATTGTCCTTTGCACAGGGTTTTTTGTATTTTGTATCATTGATTGGGCACCACCTCTCAACATAGGTGACAGGTAGAAGGAGTCACAGTCCTTCCAAAACAACAGCACAAAATCTGAGCTATTATCATCACCACAGGTAAAGACTCAGAACTCCCCAACCCAGAGTGATTAACTAAAAAAATCTCCAGCAATGGAGCAGATGCTTCATTTCCTTTAGGGGTGGGGCGGTAAAACCCCAGAAGCCATTCTCATAGGCAGGCAGAGTTCAGCCCACTCACGGGACATTCGAGTAGGTGAAAATCAAAACTCAGTTCAAGTCTGCGTTTCTCTGACATCTGCTTGGCTCACCCCAAAGAGGCTGAATTCTTATCATCCATCCACACGTCCAATTCCCCAGCTCAGACCTTAGAGGGACAGAGAAGGAAGCAAGACACACACACACACACACACACACACACACCATGAGAAAGTCACTGTGTGTGTGGTGGGCAGTGTGCACATTGTAAAATTTGTAACTTCAGATTTATTGAGCTGTCAAGTGCTGCCGGGGGCCCGAGACCCGACATCTGCTCAGCCCGATCAGGGAAAAACTTCATGACATTTTCCAGGTTGGGGCCATGACGGAAATTTTCGTGGGGGACGGTTTCTGGAGTCGGGTCCAGATGGCGCCGTGGCTGGTGGATTTATTAATGTGACAGAGATTTTTCTAACACCGCTGCATTGCATGGAGTCGCCAGCGTTCATTAAGAGGAAAGCGCGCCCCGAGGTTCCCTTAACACTGTGAATGATTAAGTTTTTAGCAGCCATAATTAAATCCCAACATAAATCTTATGGTTAAGCTAAAGAGAAACGGAAGATTTAAGGCTTAAAAAATCAGGTGGAAATAATTTACGACGACAAAGTGAATTTCCATGGAATACTTAAGGATTTTAAAGCATGCATAGAAAAATCAGAGAAATTTCCATTAAATTGGTAGTATAGGGTGCTCCCTCTCTGCAAGAAAGAAAGAAAGAAAGAAAGAAAGCCTTCCTATTTATATCAGTGAAAACCTGCTGAAGTTTTATTATTTTGAGTTTACCCAAATGTTGATAATTTAAACAGATTCATATGTTGATCAAGATAATAATATTATTCACATACAAAATGAATACGTAGAGTTAGGAATCAAGGTTATAAAAATGGTCCCCGCCCTGGCTCAGTGGGTTGGAGCATCGCCCCATGCCCCAAAGGACTGGGGGTTTCGTTCCCGGCGGGGGCCTGTCCCTAGGTTGAGTTTCTGAACCTCACCCGAGAAGCCCTAAGTTGATGCTTCTCTCTTTCATCTATGTGTCTCTCCCTCTGTCTCTCCACAAAACAAACCTGAAGACCCGGGAAACTGCCAAAAAGGACCGACAATTCAAGATTTTCGTTGTGTAAAAAAAAATTCAATGCGATACATCAAAAGTCAGAAATGCAGTTCCGTGAGGTCAGGACTAAAATCAACAACCCCCGAACAAGCACTTTACCAATGACCTTGAAACTACCCAAAAGAACCAGACAAATATTCTGCTGCTCAAAACCTCAATGCAGCCCTGGCTGGCGTAGCTCAGTGGATTGAGCGTGGGCTGTGAACCAGGCATCGCAGGTTCGATTCCCAGTCAGGGTACATGCCTAGGTTGCAGGCCATGGCCCCCAGCAACCGCACATTGATGTTTCTCTCTCTCTCTCCCTCTCCCTTCCCTCTCTAAAAATAAATAAATAAAATCTTAAAAAAAAAAACACCTCAATGCATGAGATGAAGAATGAAGTAGCCAGCTAAAAAAAACATTCCATTAAGTCATTCATAGTGCAAATATCTAGGCACCAATATATACAAAACTTGCAACAAGATACTGAAGGGTTCTTTTAGGCAGAGCTCTAAATATTTGAGGGCACAATATGTGCATTCTTAACCATGTGTATGTGTCAGGACCAGGGGTCGAACCCGCAACCTAGGTATTTGCCCTGAGCGGGGATCAAACCCACAACCTTGGCACAATGGGGTGCCGCTCTAACCAACTCAGTTACCTGGCCAGGGCCCCTAAGAGACCTTTTTTATTTTAATGGCTAATTTTATTATTTCACTCTTCCCTTTGGAATTTACTAACAGCTACATTCAGCTGAATAAATATGACTCCAGTTAAAAAAAGTATTACCAAACTATTGCAACATGGGGCGAGTCTTCCTGCGTATCGGGCGTTATGTGGTCCACCGTGAAAAATGTTTTTGACTCCAGTCAGTGCTAATTAACGTATGATCTCTAACTGCACTGCCTAAAATTCTTGAAAACCTCCCCCAACATTCAAGGAGTGAGAAAGTCCCAGCAGTAACCAAGCAGAGAGAGAGATCCAGCTGGCTTCAGGAACACGTTGTGACATGCTTTAGAATCACGTAAGGCTTCACCTAAGAAAAGGCAACATAATTGGGCAAAAAAGTTTCAGCCGCTGCTAGGCCGGGCACAGCCAAGCCAAGGGGGATGGGAGGGCTGTGCAAAGATAAATATTTGGGTGGTGCAACCGGCGCAGTCCGGCTGGCTGGCTGGCTGGCTTTCGCAGGGGAGCCGCCTGGCGCGGGAGCTCCCGCTGCAGCCAGAGCGCTGGGCGCTGCGCCGCAGGCCCGTCTGCTGACCCAGTCGGAAGATGAATGAGGAACGAAGGAAGCCTCCACGCCCTCGCGGCTTTGAACACGGCTGACCCCACGCGGGTCTGCCGCTCCCCACTGGTTTCCAGGTCCCCTCCCCCACAGTCGGGATGGAGAGACGGTGGCCCAGCCGGCCCAGGCCTTGGCTGACTTCCCGGAGCAGAAACAAAGGCGGGATCATTGCCTGCGCTTGGCAGCAAGGGCTCCTGCGTCCAGGCCTCAGGGGCGCAGGGATGGCTGCGAGGAGTAATACCTTGGTCCTGTGAACGGCAGCCAGAAATAACGCCGCGGGGAGAAAAGGAGGCCCGGGTTTCCATCTCTTGCAGGGGCTGCGCGCGCGTGGGGACCAAGAGTCCCTGGGTCTCCAGGAAGCAACACACCCGTCTCCCCTCCTCATGCGCGCGTGGGGGCGTTTGCCTCGGCTGGGTCTTTTGGGTCATAGCTATAAAGACTTCTTTCAAAAAACAATGTACTGTATTAATTTAATTTTTTAATATTTTTAGTCTTTTTGTTTGGTGATGAATAGAGCCAGTCTTTTCATTCCGATTTCATTTCACTTTATTATTTCATTTTATTTTTTTGTCACCACTTATCCCCCCCCCTACCCTGACCTGCCTCCACCCCACTCCCTCTGCAATCACCACAGTGTGGTCCATGCATTTTAGTTCTTTTTCATTATTTCCCCTTTTTTCCTCAATCCCCAACCTGCCCAGAGCTGTCTGCATGCTCTCTCTCTCTCTCCACGAGTTTGTCTGTTTTCGTTGTTAATTCAGTTTGTTCATTCGATTCCACATATAAGTGAAATCACACGGTATTTGTCTTTCTCGGAGTGCCTTATTTCACGGAGCAGAATGCTCTCCGGGCCTCTCCCTGCCGTTGCTCCAAAACGTCACATTTTCTTTTTCTTTGCAGCCGAGGGCTGTTCCATTGTATAAATACCCCCTAGCTGCTTTATCCACGCATCTGTTTTTTAAATTTTACAAACCCAGGCCTACGCATTACATGTGAATGGTGATGTCAGATCAGCATAAAGATATATTTATGCATAAGCTTGTTTATGCAAATCTGTGTCTGCATAAATGTAAAGGTCTGTTGCGCCTGTTCCAAGGCAAACTTTTGGGATGCTACTCCTGTCTGCTCCCATCTGCCAGACAGCCGAGGACGGCGCCTTTGCCAATGGTGTCAGGACTGCCTGGCGTGGGCCAAATGGGCCCCTTCTCGTGCGGCCCACCTGCCTGCAGGCGGAGCTTTTCGTACCTGCTCACAGCGGGCACGTAGTAAATCGCTCTTCAAACCGAATCCTCTCGCAGCCTCGCAGGGAAGGGACCTTTTCCCGGGTGGTCACACCCAGGATTCCTCGCTACGGTTTAAGGATCTTAAGCCGGGAACGGAGAATGGGGTGCTGAAAATAAAATCCACGAGAGTGATTTGTCACGAGGAGGCGGAACAGAGAAACATTGGCCTGGGCACTGGCAGGAGATCCTTTGGTCATGAGTGATGATGACCCAGGGCCCCGCGGCCGAGGCTGGGCCAGAGCTGGTGCGCCGCCGTGGTTTTGATCCCTCTCTGGAGAATTCACATTCTTGATTCCGCGTTAGAGGGTCATGAGCTCTGAGGGCCGCCTGCAAATTAAATTCCGGGTGCGTGCAGGGGCGCAGACTCCTTTTCAATTTCGGGAGATGAGTATTGGATGGATAAGTCCCTTGCAAGCACTTGGCATCAGCTAAGGAGAAAGGGAACTCGACGCCAAAGGAAATTAGTGTCCTGGGCAGGTGGGGGTAGACCAAACGCACCTGCCCTGTGGAAAGATGCTGAAAAGCTAAGGAAATTCCGGGACAGAGGCAGCTAGGAAAACAGAGACCAGAAAATGAAACAAGGGCAACCGGTGGGAGCAACTTTTAGCCAGCTGATGCATTGCAAGAACTTAGCTCCTGGAACCAAGGCCACTGCAGAGGCAGTGGTTTCTATTTCACCTCTCTGACCGCAGGACACACAGCTTCAGTGTCCCTGGCCTGGGAGACAGAGGACAGAGACTCCATGAACCCAAGGACAGCTGAAGTCAAGGGACCGAGTTACAAAAACCCCATGAAAGCCAGGCAGACCCCAAGACAAAAGTAAAACATGAAAGCTGAACAGAGAATCACCCCAAATTCCTCTACGTGCTCATGTTGATGCATCAGCATATTAAAAATGCACCTGGAAAGCTGGTGGATATTATGCTAAAACCCTCCCCTAAGATTCTTACCTGCAAAAAAAAAAAGGAGAGAGAGAGATTATAAACTGTCAGGACAGAGATTCAGTGTGGACTCACTCTAGAGCTCAGCTGACTGCCTCCGAGGGTTTACCTTTCCCAGGATGTCCTAGAGTTGGAGCCACAGGGTGTGCAGGCTGTTGAAATGATCTTTTACTTCACACTGTTCCACTGTCTGTTTAATCATCCGCCTACTGAAGGATATCTGGGTTCCTTGCAAGCTTTGGCCGTTATGAATGAAGCTGCCACAAAGATCCACGTGTAGGATTTTTTTAACCCTCACCTGAGGACATGCCTATTCTTAGGCACCCTGATGGGGGATCGAACCTGCAACCAGGGCACGTGCCGCGACCGGGAATTGAACTTGCAACCCTTTGGTTGGCAGGATGATGCTCTAACCAACTCAGCCACACCATGGGGCCGGGGCCATGTGTATGACTTTTAAGATTGTAACGTAATGCCCTTCCTTATGTTTTAGCAAAACATATTCGAATTCTACAATTCCAGTAAAGCAGATTGCCCCACCGTGGTTCCGAGGCACTGAACAAGAAACACAGTTTGTTTGCGCCCATGTTTTCTCTTCTGCCCCATCCACAGCACGGACTGTTCGACAGAATCGCAGCCTGGAATCCGTGTGCCTTCCGGATCATCACAGCTGGAGTTCACTGCACGCCAGGGGCTCTTTGCTCCTGTGCTGAGAATAATGCACGTGTAGGTTGTCTGTAGCGTTCGTCGGCAGTGATTGCAAATCCTTGCTCCTGCTCGGAGCTCTGGTATCTGTACCACCACGCACCTAGCCAGGGGTGTTGTGTGTGTGTGTGTGTGTGTGTAACGTGTTGGCAGGTAAATAAGTGACCAGGAATAACCTGTGTGAGATCAACGCTGTGCCCTCGAATGTTCTGTGGTTTCAAGAGTGCTCTGTGCCCGCTCTGTCCAGTGGAGTCCTCACTACTCACGTGCGTCTACTGAGTCCTGGACGTGCAGTATTTCAGGGGACAAACCGAATTTGTAGTTTCATTGACTTTGAAACGCTTGCTGTGGAAATAGCCATATATGGATCATGGTGTCCTCGGGCATGCTGCCACAGTCCCATTTCCTGCGTGGATCTTTCTCTTCGTTGGATGAGGGGTCGTGCAAGTTTCCCTGCCTTCACGGAAATCCCAGCGACTGGACTTTGCCCATGGGTACAACCCCGTTAGCGTCCAGTCCGTTGCCAGCTGTGGTCCTAATAGCTGAAGAGCCGATGGCTCTTGTGCATCTGAGATGAAACATTTGAAAAAGAGGGTTTTTCGCACACAAGAGGAAACACATTCTGAGCTCAGCATAACCTGTGTTTACAGAGATCTGTTCAACCCTGCAAGAAACCAGTGTGGAGAGCTGCATTTCCTCCACACTTAAGCTAATTGTCTCATTAACGGTCAAGTGAAGATATGTGCTCGCCTGGGAGCAAGAGTTCTGTGTGAGTAGGACGGCAAGATTTCACTGCCACACTAAAGGTGCCCCTTCGACCCGTGGTACCCACACCCTGAGAGAGGGCTTGTGAGAGTTGCAAAATGGCGAGGCCTTCTTCACCCCTACTGAGTGAGAATGGGTGTTAAGTGGGTGGTCGATTAAACACAATGGTTATCACAGCTGATATTACTATTGTGACATGGGAATGCCCTCCGAAGCTGTGCACATTGACCTATCAGAGATGTATCATTGTGCGTGGACATCATGAAATTCAATGACACCAAGACAAAAGAGGTAGGAAGAAAGGTGGCTGAATACAGAGATTGGGGGTGACAAGATTCTGGAAGTCCCCCACATTCTAGTCTTTGTTCTTTCGCGTTAAAATTCAGGCACCGACAATCCCACCGACAATCCCCCCACTAGAACAGTCTATTTCTCTGTACTGAC
>PVIA01017775.1:0-14668 GCA_004024845.1 Tonatia bakeri
AGAGCAGGAGGGAGGAGGTGAGAGCAGGAAGGAAGGAGGTGAGAGCAGGAGGGAGGAGGTGAGAGCAGGAGGGAGGAGGTGAGAGCAGGAAGGAAGGAGGTGAGAGCAGGAAGGACTTCCAAATGACTGATCAGAGAGACCAAGGACGTTCCTGGCCTCTTCACTTAGGAGAGCAGGGAGGGCCTTGGGTATGGGGCAGAGAGCTCGGGCAGAATGTGGCTGAGACCCACCCTCACCTTCACCCCTGAGCTCTGACTGCACCTCACCCCAGGTCACACTGAGGACCCTTCAGGTGCTCCACCAGGCAGGTGTGTCTCAGCTCCTCTCTGGGGAGGAGGACCCTACAGCTGTCCATCACTGACATGTCCTGTCCCCCTGGTCCGGTCCCCTCAGTCCTGAGTCCACAGTCAGCACCTCCCTCCCTGCAGCCAGGGCAGCCTGTGGTTGGCAGGTGAAGAGACGAACACTCTGCCTCTCACACTGTGACGGCCTCACTGTCCCACCTCAGTCACCACAACGTGGGGACACTGGATGCAGAGGAGCAACAGCATAGACACAGTGTAGGCTTCCACCTCCTCTCCCCCATCTTTGCTTCCTCCCTCCTCTCCTAGTCTCCCCCACACAGCAGTGCCGCCTCCCTCCCCCAGCTCCAAGGGGGAGAGACTGGGACCCCTGTACTCCCCCCAGACGGCTGCCATGTGTGACCCCCTCTGTCCCCACCACAGAGTTACCACTGCCCCATCAGGGTCCTGGGCACACACAGAGGGTGATCCAGGGGCATCCCTCCTCCACATACCTGTGTGGCCCAGGGTCTCCACTGCTTCAAGTCTTACCTGTCACCTCCGTGGGCCCACTCTGACCACCCCAGTTAAAACTGCCACATCAGGGTTCCAGTTAAGATGGCGAAGTAAACGCTTGTCTCTCCCATGATCACGTCAAATCACAATTGAATTATACAACAATCAACTTGGGGAACCAATGGACCTGAGTTTTATAACAGAGGGTATAAAGACCAAAAAGCCACGTTGAGACTGTCAGGAGGGGTGGAGACAGGAAAGGGGCTGGCCCCACCCCCACCTGTGACAGTGGGGAACTGGGAGGGATGTCTCAGCTGTGAGGGTCCTTCAGAAAAGCGAGGGGTCCCAGCCCCACACGGGCTCCCCAGCCCGGAGCGTCAGTGGTGGGAGGAGGAGCCCCACAGCATCTGGCTGTGAAACCAGTGGGGAACCCATGTCACTGGGGGGACAGAGGGCTGCCAGGGCCCCAGGCATTCCTTTCACTTTATTTAATTATTTTCTTAAACCGCAGGATTTTTTTACTCCTCACCCTAGGACAATGCTTACAGAGGGGCAGGGAGAGAGAGAGGGAGGGAGAGAAACATCGGTGTGAGACAGAAACATTGACGGGTTGCCCCCCCACGCACCCCAGTCAGGGACCCAGCCACCACCCAGGCACGTGCCCCAACTGGGAGTCAAACCCGGGACCTTTCAGTTTGCAGGACAATGCTCTGACCAAGCACACCACACAGGCCAGGCCCAGGCATTCTGCTTATTTTATTTTATTTTTTTAAGATATTCTTTACTTGTTTGTAGGGAGAGGGAAAGGGAGGGAGGAGAACGTTGATGTGACAGAGAAACATCAATCGATTGCCTTTTGTACGCACCCCGACCAGGGACCGAACCCGTCCCCACCACCCAGGCACGTGCCTACATGCCGACTGGGAATTGAACCAGTGACCTTTCCTTCGTGGGACGACGCCCAACCCACTGAGCCACACTGGTCAGGGCCCAGGCGTTCCTTTTAAAGGGCCAGCGCAGACACACTCAGGCTCTCATCCTAGGCTCCAGTGGAGGGACAGTGGTTCGGGGGATACCTGAGACACACAGGGAGAAACAGTTGTGCAGCTTCAGGGCCAGGGCTGCAGGGACAGCTGTCCTTTTCCTGTGATGAGCCATCTCCCCTGACAGCCAAACACGAGTCTGCATTCGCCTGCTAAACACCTGTCCCACCCTGGTGACACCCTGAGCCCCTGCCTCATCCAGCTCAGGTACCGCCTGAGGCTCTTTCACTGGCTGTTCCTCACAGGTGCCTCAGGCAGCAGTAAGATTCAGGTGCCCTGTGCCTTCTGTTGACCTGCCCCAGGTCTGACCCTGGGGGCAGCTGGCCTTGGCCACAGCCTGGTCTCTCCCATGCACCCCCAGGCCCAGCACAGACGCTGCCAACCGCAGCTCCCTCTGCAGCTCCGACCAGGGAGTGATGGGCCTGGGCCTGCACCACAGCCCCTCCCTAGAGGCCCCAGACCCAACACGCTCATTGGCCGGCTTCAGACCCCAGCAGAGTTCCACCCTCTTAGCTCCACAAGCAGGACATCCAAAGGGGGTTTCGGCAGGCCCAGGACCTGCTGGGTGAATCCCACTTCGTGGGCTCAGCCCCCACTCAGCAGCTCGTGTGCTGTGCTTGTGGCCAGACTCTCAGCTGGTGGGCCTGGGGGTCAGCCCCATCCACGGACATGCCAGCAGCAACCATGGCTCAACCACCTCAGGGGGACATACACACCCACACAGGGGACACTGGTATAAGGAGAAACACAAATATGAGCAATAAAGTGGTAACAACTCCATATCTATCAATAATCACCGTTAGTGTAAATGGATTCAATGCTCCCACCAGTGAATGGATAAGAAAACAGCACCCAGACACGTGCTGTCCACATGAGACCCACCTCAGACTGGATGACACAGACCGAGAGTGAGGGAGCGGGAAAGACGTCTCAGGCAAACAGAGACCAGCAAACAGCTGGGGGTGGTCTCTCTCAGACGGAATGGACTCCAACACAAAGGCTGTGATAAGAGACCAAGGACATTTCCTAGTGATGACGGGATCAACCCAACAAGAGGCTGTAACCCTTGTGACATTCACACAGCCAACACAGGGACGGACACCTACACACGTGTGTAAAGCCAATACTGATGGACATGGAGGGAGAGAGTGACAGTAGTGCAGTCACAGAAGGGACTGTCACACCCCACTGTCATCAGTGGGCAGATCTTCCAGACACAAATCAACAGGGAAACGGTAGCCTTCAATGGCACATCAGACCTGAGGGACTTGTGGGTATTTTACAGCACTTTGCCCCAAAGCAGGAGAACACACACCTTTCCAAGTGCACAAGAAACATGTCCCAGGACGGACCGCATGTCAGGGCACCAAACAGTCTCAGTGAGTTTGACAAGATTGGAATAACGTCAAGCATCTTCTCTGACCGAAATGGCATCAGACAGAGAAGATGTGGTCCGTGTATGCAGTGGAATATTACTCGGCCATAAGAAAGAATGAAATCTTGTCATTTGCAACAACGTGGATGGACCTAGAGAGTGCCATGCTAAATGGAATATTTCACTTACATGTGGAATCTAAAAACAAAATAAATGAACAAAGAAAATAGAGACAGACTCAGACACAGAGAACAATCTGGTGGCAGCCAGAGGGGAGGGAGGGAGGCCGGGTGAACACGGTGGAGGGATTGAGAACTTCAAGTTCACCACCTTCCTAGGGCTGAGTAAAGTCTGAACAAAAGTATATATACATACACAATTCACTTAACAAATAATTCGAACAGCCAAAAATCTTATTTAAAATATACTACTTCTTTATCCAAAACAAAATTAAAACAATCATATTTCTTCTAATTTTCTTCAAATTGGCAGTCACAGAACAGTTCACCGGGACGGAAAGCCGGCACAGAGAACACAGTCAGTGACACAGCCATGGCTGTGAGCGGTTCCCAGTGGCGCCACCTACAGGGATCACTGTGTAAGGCATCCAATCATCTCATCACTATGCTGACATAATATAAAATACCACTGACTGTCAACTGTAATTGAAATATTAAAATATATAAAAATGCCTCCTCTCCCATCACTTTTCACGGACTGTCTGCTGTGAATTATTTTTCTCTGTCTCTTCTACCACTTTCTAACAAACTGTGAAGGTTCTTTTTCTAGAGATGCCTCAGCAGCGTCCCCACCCACAAGCTCTTTGTGATGGGACCCGCCCGTCCCATGTCTAGAGGAGGGGCCCACGCCCTGCTCTCGGCCCGTGAGCGGCTCTGACCACGGGACACGAGGAAGGGGACAGGGACCGAGGCTGGGGCTCTGACAGGAGGAGCCCGTGGTTTCTGACTGTGCACTGGGAACACGCCCTCCTGGGAGCAGGGGACCGGCTGGGAGCAGCCGAGCCAAGTGGAGGAGCGGGGGAGGGGCCCCGGCCACTGGGTCAGCAGCCCCAGGGGGCTCCCAGCACAGCCGGCACCTGGTGAGCCCGTCAGGGACCTTCTGGAATGTTCCGGACCCGCCGGGCCTCCAGCAACAGCAGCCCCAGCCCGTGTCACTCGGGGCAGAGGAGCCGCCCACGGACCCAGGCGACCAGACACAGGAGAGAACAGAAGTTTACTACAGGCTGTTTGCTCCCCAGCGGCAGGTGACGGGAACACAGACCCCGTAATCCCCCACCGCCAGTGTGTCCTCGTCACTGTCTGTCCTCCCTGTCGGGCTGTGGGCACCAGGAGGGCGGGCGTGCTGTCTGCACCGAACGACCCCAGGACTCAGGAGGAGCCTGGCGTGGGGGCCTCACTGAGCCCGGGAGGGATCGAGTGCGCACGCGCGGGACCCGGCTCCTCCCCGCTGAGTCTGGGACCGGGAGGGGCTGCGGGTGTTCAGTTTGGGGGCCGCCCTGGTCTGCTCGGGGTGCGGTAACCACACACCACCGGCTGGGCGGCTTAAACAACAGAATTTCATTTTCTCACAGTTTCTGGAGGCTGGAAGTCCAAGGTCAAAGTGCCAGGAAATTTGGCTTCTGGTTGAAGGCCTCTTCCTGGCTTGAGGACAGTGTCTTCTCCCTGTGCCCTTACACAGCCCCTCCCCTGTGTGAGGGGGGAGTGGGGGCAGGGCTGGGTTTAGGCATCTGAGGTCTTTTTATCCCTGGACCCCACCTGTACTATCAGCTCAGGGCCCCTCCCCATGACCTTGGTTAACCTTAATGGTCTGCTTAAAGGCTCTCTGCCAAAATACAGTCCCACTGGGGGCTGGTGCTTCAACATACGAATTTTCAGGGACACAACTCAGTCCGTAACAGGGTCCCCTATGACGTGTGCATTTGCTACCTACCAGCTGGTCTCCATTCCCTGGGTCCCACATGAAGCATGATGCCCAGTGACTGCCCAAGCTCTGTTCTCACCACAAAGCACAGGAGACGGGAGGCACCTGCCTCTCCTGTCTCCTGGCCTGGGGCTGGGGTCCCTCTAGGTCACAGAGTCATGGGTGACTGATGCTGAGATTGCAGCCATGACTCAGGTGCTGCACACAAGGTTCTGGGGGACCCTCCACAGGATTGCAGACCCCTGTTTGTTCCGGCTGCTAAGACAACACCACAGACTGGCTACAAATAACAGACATTTACTTCTCACAGTTCTGGAGGATGAAAGCCCTGGATCAAGGTGCCAGCAGATTCAGGATCTGGTGAGGGCTGACTTCCTGGTTCACAGGTGGCTGTCCCCTCACTGTGCCCTCTCACTGTCCTCTCACTGTGTCTCCTCACTGTGCTCTCTCACTGTGTCCCCTCACTGTGGGAGGGGCGAGGGAGCTCCCCAGGGTCTCCTTTATACAGGCTCTGCCCTCCTGACCTAATCACCTCCCAAAGGCCCCACCTCCACACACCATCACATTGGGGATTAGGTTTCAGTATGAACTCTGAGGACACACACATTCAGTCCATAGCACCCCCAGGGTGGTGGGCCAGTTGTCCGGGTAAAAATGAGATTTAGGGCCGAGGTTGCAGGGTTCCTTCATTCAGGGACTGGGGGTAGCAGAGAGCAGGGCCTGGAGGATCCAGTCTGTGGATGTGGTATGTGGATGACCCCAGAGGAAAGAGAGGGGATCCCAGGGTCCTCGGGCAGTGAGCTGTGGAGGGTGTAGGGATGACCCCTGGGAAATGGGCAGCCTGGGTCCCATCACTGAGGTCCCCGTAGCCCACAGTGGGTGCAGCCCACACCCGCGTTCAACACCGGGTCCTCAGGGGCCCTCGGTGTGGCCAGAGGGATTGTCCTGTCCTAGGGACCTCTGAAGGCTGTGACAACCTGCTACTCAGGACTGGGTACAGACATGGCAGGGAGGTGCTATTGCAGTTAGTGAGACCCTGGAATCCCCAGGAATGTGGGACCAGGGCTTGTCCCTGCAGGGACAGCACAGCCCTTTGCTCTCTATGAGCCAGAGGACCCTCTCCAAACACGGACAGGTGTCCCCATGTCCAGCCCTCCCTTGCTGTGCTCCTCCTGGCTCCCTCCTCTCTCCCCCCTGCAACCCCGGCCCCTCTGATGTGCTTACTTCCATGTACCCTGACTTCCTCAGGAGCCCCCTCTGCTTCCGGGACCTAATGTCCCAGCCCCTGCCCCTACCCCATGTCCTGGGACTAACTGGACTATCCCAGGCTAGCAGCAGGAATAAGTGACAGGGACTTGGGTGTCCAGGGTCACATTCTGGAGGACTAAGGGCACCTAGTTGGTTCGTGGGGTCTATCCTGGACCTGGAAACAGCTGTCATGGCCAGGAGACCTCACCCTTCCCTGAGGGAGCATCCATGGTGACTCATTGGGGAGGAAACACCTAAGTCGGTGTGGTTTGGGGGAACATTTTGCACCCCGAACCTGACTCTGGAGAGGAACCCTCTCTTGTGTTCAAAGCCCTGTTCTGGTGCTGGGAACGAAGGGAGGCCTTGGGAGGTCCTGGCTGAGCAGCAGAAAGGGGAGCGGGTTCCTCTGTCCTCTGCCCTGTGGCCACACGGGGGCGCAGCCGCGCTGCTCCTGGAGGCTGGGTGCTCCCTGGGAGGGTCTGGGCTGTGAGTGGTCAGAGGTGGCTGACCTGGAGGCGGGGCACTGGTGGGCAATGAAGTAGTTTCTGTGCAGTCCTGGACTCCACAGGTGTCAAGGAGGTCACGTACTGAACAAGGACTGACAGAGAGGAGCGCTCAGGAGGCCTGGGCCACCTCTGAGGTTTCCACCTCCCCACAGCAACCCCTCTATCCAGCCCCTTGATGGCGACACCCAGGGGAAACTGAAAAGAAACATTGTATCTACTTTCTGTGTTTCACAGCACTCCTTCTTGATGTAGCAACAGGAACAACATTTGCAGAAGTTTCCTCAGGAAGGATCCATGAAAACTGGGTAACATGCTCCTCCCTGGCAGGGGTCCTGCTGCCTGGGGTCTGGGGAGGGAGGAAAGTTTCCCAGGCCCACTTCTTGCGTTGTCTGGAATGAGCTTTCTAAATATGTTACATTTGCAAAGCCCTTTCCAGGTCAGGTCCAGGTGGCACAGCTATTGTCGGGTGACGAGCCCGGATCCAGGTCCTCCCCATGTTCCTCCAGCCCAAACTGTCACAGCTCAAAGCCGGCACGGCTGGTCCTGGGCCTGAAAACCTGTCACCAGGCAGCCCGTCCCTCCCTGACAGTGTCCCCAAGCACCCTCGCTGAGCAGCCCTCCCTGCACTGCCCCTGCCCAGGTCCCTCCAGCCTCCCTCCAACCCCACCTGCTTTGCTTTTGCTCACACCCAGTTCACTAACACACACTGTCAACATATTTATTTAATTGTTTACTGTCTGTCCCTCCTTGAGCACACAAGCTTTATGAGGAAATGGACAGGGATCTGATTTTCACAGCTGTATTTCCACGGCCCTGAAAGCTGATTTTAAAATGTCTGTTGAGTGAGTGACTGAGTGAAGACACAGACTGCACACACCCTGCTGTGCAACAACACACACACAGTGCGCCCACAGGGACACAGTCACACACACTGATGTTCTCTCTCTCTCTCTCTCTCACACACACACACACACACACACTCACACTCACACTTTATCCCAAACTCACAGGTAATGTCACACATGGACACCCCGTGTCAGCGTGCACCACCATTTCTAGTGTTCTCTCCAAAGGACGGTGAGAACTTCCCTAAAAGACACCTGACGTCTGAAAGACCAACACGGTGGTCACTCCAGGTTTAGCCATTTTGATATTCTGTCCTATTTACTGACGGAATGTATCTCTGTAATTTTTGCTGACACATTTTACAATCACCTGCCAGCATCATGACCCTCTCCCCTGAATATTTCAATATTTGTCTCTGAAAAAAATAACCTTTCTCTTCAAACACTATTATTACACTCTAGAAAATAACTGTAATTCCCTAATCGTATAAAATGTCAAAGAAACATAAACTTCTCTACGTTACCCTGCAAATGTCCCCCATTTGGAGAGGAGGCTCAGGGGCCCTCGGACCATCCCTGACACTCCCATCCCCTCCGGGCACCCCTCCCTCCTTCCCCTTGACAGCAACACCAGGGAACTGAAAGTAGGCCATTTTCCTCTACTCCCTATTTCAGTCTTTTAAACTCAGTGTTTCAGATGAAATCATCTCTTACTGGGAACAGCATCTCAGTGTCTACATCCTCCCCAGTGTGGGTACGCACATCAGGATGATGGGGACGAGGACCGCAGCTGCCCTGGGCCTCTCTCCCCTCAGCAGCACAGGAGAGGGGCCCTGGCACCAGAGTCACACCTGATGCCCCAGAACTCACACCTCCAACAGCAGCTGTCGCACTGAGACCTGGAGTGAGCACGGTCCCTCTCTCAGGGTTCAGAGCAACCACCAATTCACGCTCTGAAACCACCAGGGCCAACCTCCTCTGTCCTTGTCCCTGTCTGTCTCAGTGACCCCTGGCCCCCACACATCCTGCACCTCAACTCCACAGGCTCTGCAGCCCCCACTCTGTCCCCTCACACACCCCCTCTTCCCCAACCCCTGAAACCCGCCCACTGCCCCCCTGAGTGCTCAGCCCAGGACCAGAACCTGCACAGCCCTCCCCCAGGACATCCCTGCACCTCACAGCTATGACAGGAACCCGGGACTCCCTGAGGCCACGGCTCCCTCTGAAGTCCTCCCATGGGTGACCCCCTCCCCCACTGACCTGGTGCACTGGGGGCGCAGGGGGCAGGGTCCTTGCTCCTCCACTGCTTTGACCTGTTCCCTCCCTCTCCCTAGCACCCCCAATGTGCCAACAGACTGGAGCCCCCACATCCTCATTGTAGGGATTTCCTGGGGACCCCAGGCCACTCCCCCATTTCTTTTAGCTCCTGGCTCACTGTCACCCTCCCAGAGTACTGCCTCCTTGAACACCATCAGAGGTGGAAGGCTGAACAGTGGTCCCCAGAGATGCCCAGCCTGGTCCTTGGAGCCTGGGACAGCTTTCCTCACATGGCAAAGGGACCTGGGTGATGTCATTGAGGTTAAGGACTGTGGGACAGGGAGACTCCCCACATTACCTGGGTGGGCAGTCAGGTCACAAGAACCCTAAAAGCAGAGAGGCCTGAGCTCCGCAAACACCGGCACGATTATGTGCTCACAGGCTGTAATGTGAGGTCAGCAAACCTTCCTCACAGCTGTGCCTGTTTCCAGGCCCCAGTCATCACCCCAACAACCCCTGGAGCCCACTGGGGTCCCAGTCTGTTGTCCTGCCATCTATTCACTGTCCCTCACCCCTCGGTGTCCCCACCTCCCGGCTCTTATCCTCCATGAGGCATCATTTCATTCTGCCCCTTGGCTCCCCCCTGCTCTGTCAGCCTTGCCTGGAAAAACTGCACAGCTGGTGACTGGACCTCCGCCTGCCCTGCACCTGCCCCACCAGCTACAGGAGGCTGCGGCCCCACACACGTCGTGTTCACGTCGTGACCCAGACCACAGTGGGTGGGGGAGGCGCATACCGCTGCCCTCAGTCCTGTCCCTGCAGGGCTCCCTCAGGGTCCCCACCCTCTGCTCAGACACCCACCTCCCTCCCCACTTACTGCTGCCAGTGACCCTGTTTCCTGCCCCACTGAGAAAACCGGACACCTCAGAAGACAATTATCACAGGTCATCTTATATGTCTTTCTAATATTTCCTAGACACCTTGAGTTCTGGACCCCATTCCAAATCCCTTCACCACAGGGGAACCGTCCCCTCTCCCAGCCAGAGCCTGAGCCCAGCTACTGCTCAAGGCCTCGCCCTTCTCCTCTGCTTACAGGACCTGGCCCAGCAGTCCATCCCTTCTGCTCTCCTGTCATTTCCCTCCTCCATTCGACCCCGTGTCAGCATGAGAAGGACACCCAGACCCCCGCCTGAGGGAGTGGAGCTGACTGATGTCCCCCTGCTGTGCTCTCCACTGTGCTGCCCCGACTGCTCTGGGCCCTGGCCCCTCACACGCTTCCTCCTGTCAAAGACTGAGAACAGCAGGGAAACTGAGGCAGGGCCACTGTTCTTCTGAGTGCTGACAGGCTCCAGGGTCCCCGGCGCCCCCTCTCAACGTTCCTCGCTCTGCCCAGGGTCCAGGACACCCCGGCCACCCTTCCCTCTCCCCGTCACGGGGCGGCTGCACGGAGCCCTCCAGCTGTGAGGCCGGGCGAGCTCCTGTCCAAACGCGCAGCAGAGAACTGCTTCCCGGGGCTCCGCGTTCAGGACGCGGAACTCACAGGGACGCACCGAGGGCTGCGGGGTCAAGGTCATTGCACAGTGACAGCCCCGAGTCACACGCACACGGGGTGGGGAGTGGAATTTAGGGGCTTCGTGGGTCTGACTGCAGGGCCGGTCGGACACGTTTCTGAACGGAGGGGCCCGAACCCTCTTCACAGATGATCAGCTTCCGACGGTCAGAGTCTCACCGACAACGAGGAGGCTGGACTCCCAGAATCTCTGTCGGCGTTTCAGGCACAATTCCTCCGGGGTCAACGAGAAAGCCCAGGTCCCTCCATCCCGTTCCCAGGGCCGCTCCTCTACGGCGTCACGTCCCGGGGGCGAGTTTCCTTCTAGAAGAGTCCGGGGGATCAGGGGCGGGAGGCAGAGTCCGTCCCCGGGAGAGGGGCTCCGGGGACAGAGGGGAGGGAAGGGGCTGGGCCCAGCCTGGGGTCGCTCCCTGGTTCCCCCGGGCAGACTCGGGGCCCGGACTCGGGGACGCGGTAGGACAACGAGCTGTCAGAGCAGGAGGAGGGGGATCGGGGCAAAGTCCCGGGTGTCCGGTCCGGTGCTCGGGGTCTCGGCCCGAGGGCGGAGTCTGGGCGGGGAAGCTCCGCGCCGGGGAGTCCCCGTCTCCGGGTTTCACTTCTGCGTCTCCCAATCTGCGCCGGGACTCCTTCCCGGATACTCGTGACGCGACCCCACTTGCCTCTCTCATTGGTGGCCGGTGTCTAGAGCAGCCAATCAGCGTCACCACCGTCCCGGTAGTATGTCTCCGTGGAAACCCCCTTGACGCAGTTTGTCCCCAAACCCCGAGGATGCGGGTCCTGTGCTCCCCGAGCCTCCTGCTGCTGCTCTCGGGGGCGCTGGCGCTGACCCGGGCCGGGGCGGGTGAGCGCGGGGGCGGGAGGGGGCGGCCTCTGCGGGGAGGAGGGCGGACCGGCTCGGACCCCGGGCGGAGGGTCCCCGTTTCCGTCCCCTCCACCGCGGACTCGGGACCCGCGCCGGGCGGAGGGTCCCCGGTCTCACCGCCCCCGCCCGCAGGTCCGCACTCCATGAGGTATTTCTACACCGCCGTGTCTCGGCCCGGCCGCGGGGAGCCCCGCTTCTTCGCCGTCGGCTACGTGGACGACACGCAGTTCGTGCGGTTCGACAGCGATGCCGCGAACCCGAGGATGGAGCCGCGGGCGCCGTGGATGGAGGGGCCGTGGGTGGAGCAGGTGGAACCGCAGTATTGGGACCGGAACACGCAGAGAGCCAAGGAAACCGCACAGACCTTCCGAGTGGGCCTGAACACCCTGCGCGGCTACTACAACCAGAGCGAGGACGGTGAGCGCGGGGCCGGGCCGGCACGACACCCATCCCCGCGGGCGGGCGGGGCCGCCCCGAGTTTCCGCGTCCGACCTTCGCCCCGAGAGGAGCCCGTGGGACTCTCGCCCGGGTTCGGTTTCGCTTTCGGTTCGGTCCCCGCGGGTGGGGGCGGGGCGGGGTCAGTGGGCGGGGCTGACCTCGGGGCGGGGTCAGGGGCTCACACCTACCAGATGATGTACGGCTGCGACCTGGGGCCGGACGGGACCGTCCTCCGCGGGTACAGTCAGTTCGCCTACGACGGCGCTGACTACATCGCCCTGAACGAGGACCTGCGCTCCTGGACCGCGGCCGACGCGGCGGCTCAGATCACCCGGCGCAAGTGGGAGGCGGCCGATGTGGCGGAGGGATTCGGGAACTACGTGCGCGGCCGGTGCCGGGAGTCGCTCCAGCGGTACCTGGAGCGCGGGAAGGAGACGCTGCAGCGCGCAGGTACCGGGGCTCGCGGGGCGCCCCCCTCGGGCTGGGCTCCGACGGGGAGACGGGACGCGGGACCGGGGTCAGAACCCCCTCTGCTCCGGGAGACCGGGTCCGCCCGACTTTCCGACCCGTTATGGGAGGACACCGCCTTCTCTCAGGGACACTCGGGGGCAGCCTCTCCGGGACGGAGGGACACGCCCCGAGATCTGCGGTCAGCGGCTCCCTCCGACCCTGGCGGCGCCCCGACCGCGGGGACTTCCTCTCTTGGGCCCGTTCCCGCCCCGCACCCGCGGGTCTCGGTCAGATCCGGTGTCCGCAGCCCCGTGTCCGCCCACCTGCCGCCCCCACCCCCGAGTCTGAACCAGAAACGCCTTTTTCGGCACAGACCGGCCTCCACCTGGGCTGTGTCTCTCTGGTTATAGAACTTTGTACAGACCAGGGGATCCGCCCAGGTGCCTCTGTCCAGGCTGGGTCTGGGCTTTGACGCCCGGCCCCCGCACTGTCCTGTCCAGTCTCGGGATGCCCACGGGAGCGCTGCTGCACTGCCCCACGGCCGTGCGAAGACCCGCAATTTCCGACCCTTCTCCTCAGACCCTCCCCAGGCACAGGTGACCCGCCACCCCACCTCTGAGCGGGAGGCCACCCTGAGGTGCTGGGCGCGGGGCTTCTACCCTGCGGACATCGCCCTGACCTGGCAGCAGGACGGGGAGGACCTGACCCAGGACACGGAGCTCGTGGAGACCAGGCCCGCGGGGGACGGGACCTTCCAGACGTGGGCGGCGGTGGTGGTGCGGCGTGGAGAGGAGCAGAGATACACGTGCCACGTGCGGCACGAGGGGCTGCAGGAGCCCCTGACACTGCGATGGGGTGAGGAGGGGCCTCGGGGACTTCAGCGGGGTCTGGGCGGGACCCGGGGACAGGGCCCTCACCTTCCTGTCCCTTTGCAGAGCCTCCTCCTCAGACCAACATCATCATCATCATCGTGGGCATCTTGGGTGGCCTGCTCCTGCTTGGAGCTGTGGCGGCTGCAGCTGTGATGTGGGGGAGGAGGCGCTCAGGTAGGGCGGGTGGGGTCTCATTTCTTGTCCCACCGGGGGTCTCAAGCCCAGGAGACATGTGTCTTGCTTCATTAAAGAGAAGTATCATTTTCACTCATGTGCTTGCCAGTCTGGGGCCCTACTGGCCACACTGACTGGTTAGGAAGGCACCTGTGAGATAAGGGACAGATTTGTCACCCTGATGATTCTGGTGGTGGGGACCTGCTTCCCAACAGTCACAGGTCCAAGGGGAGGGTCCCTGCTGAGGACAGACCTGCAGGAGGGCAGTTGGTCCAGTTCCTGCACATGAACTTCCTTCAGGTTTCCCGATCCTGCCCTGGGTCTGTAGTCAGAGTTCTGGAAACTTCCCTGGGGTCCAGGACTAGGGCTTCCTGTAGGACCTCAAGGCCCTGCCTCCCACCTGGTGTCTCACAGGGTGTTTTCTTTCCACAGGTGGAAAAGGGGGGAGCTACGCTCAGGCTGCCAGTGAGTATGGAGGGGGAACCCCTGAGACCCTGTGTCAGTGCAGATGGGAGCCCATGGGGGACCTCCCCCTACCCCCATAGTTCTTCCTTTGGTCTCCTGTCCTGGGGTCTCTGACCACATCCTGTTTTGTGCCACCCCAGGCAGTGACAGTGCCCAGGGTTCGGATGTGTCTCTCACGGCTTCTAAAGGTGAGGCCCTGACATGGGGAGGGTTGGGGCACAGGGGATGGGACTGGGCAATGGGGACCCTCTGGGACATGTTGAGCACGAGGTGGGCTGTTGGACAATGTCACCACCTACAGTGACTGATGGACATTTGTTCATGATTATTTTCTTCTCCAGCGTGAGACAGCTGCCCTGTCAGGGAATGAGTGATGGAAAGTTCCTCACAAGCACACACCTGCCAGCTCCTGTTTGTGACTTCAGGGACATGTCACTTCCTTCTGCAACTGGCATCTGAATGTCTGAGTTCCCATCAGCATTACTGAGGAGGGGGGAGGCAGGCCCACCCCACCAACCAGCCCCTCCCCACACTCCCCTGCTCCAGCAGAGGTGGGGCCTTCCCCAGCCCTGTCTGTGCTTCCTGCAGGTGCCTGAGCTGCAGCTTCTCACTACCTCGTTAAAATGAGGCTCTGGATGTAAATATTTTTCAATTCTTGCCATGAGTGGTTGGTTGATGTGTTCATTAAAAAGTTGAAGATCCTAAGTTTTGAAAGAAATAAATGGAAGCATCAAGAAGTTTCCAGAACCCGTGTGTTTGCTGTGCTGAGTCTGTGGCAGGGACAGGAGAGGCTGTGAGGACCGAGCGTGGTCGGGGCTGTGCCCA
>PVIA01017776.1:0-14668 GCA_004024845.1 Tonatia bakeri
CACCAGCTGAATACCACTGAATGAACCCAGTAAGCAATGTGGGGCAGAGTAATAATCAAGCCCGGCCCCTGCCCGAATTTCTAATACACAAAATTGTGAGATAATAAGAAAACTTGCTCACAGTAGCCAAAAGGTAGAAGCAACCATGTGTCCACTGACAGATGAATGAATAAACAAAAGATGTTATATACACACAATGGAATATTATTCCGTCTTAAAAAGTAAATTCTGCTGTGTACTACAATACGAAGGAACCTTGAAGACATTGTGCTACGTGAGAAAAGCCAGCCACAAGAGGACAAATGTTGTAGGATTCTACTTACAGAGTAGTAAAATTCATAAAGACTAGAAGTAGAATGGTGGTTGCCTGGGCTGGGGGAAGGGTAGAACAGAGAGTTATTGTTTAATGGGTCCAAAGTTTCAGTTGGGAACATGAAAAAGTTCTGGGGTAGATAGTGGTGATGCTTGCACAATATTGTGAATCCACAGATTGCACACTTAAAAATTATTAGAATGGTAAATTTTATGAGATATATATACACATATACATACATGCAATATACTATGTATATGTGTGTATATATGTGTGTGTATATATACATCACAAAAAATTGCTGCTTTAAACCATATGATTTGGAGTAGTTTGTCACAGAGCAACTGAAAAACAGAATAGTTCTATACAAATCAAGTCTCAAATAAAAACTGTGCTGTACTAAGCATTACTTCACCAACACATACTGGGTGTTATATTAGGGCTTGATTTTAAGAAATTTTGCCTCTCCACTTAATTTTTTAATTCTTAGCAGAATATTCTATACTAATACAAATATTAAAATATATGAGCAGAATTTAGAGTTGAAATTACATACTGGATTTTATGTAAAATTAACATACTACGTGACAATTAGGGATAAACTAAAATCACTTGTGGAGGTGAAAAAAATTACAACCAAATTAAGTATTTCTGGGGTTCACCTGGAAGAAAGAAAAGGGAAAGAATTTGTGGCCTTCCTGCCCCTCATCTATTCCTCCCCCTCCCAACCTAGGTTTGATGAGAAAAGGGGGATGGGCCTACATTAAACTAAGCCCACCATATTCCTAATTCCTACTAAACTATCAAACAGGCCAGGCCAGGCTATTGAAAGCAGAAGTGAGACTGTGGGGAAGAGGCAGAATGGTTGACACAAACAGAAAGGTTACAGACAAATGAAAAAACAAACAAAAAAACTCCACAAAAAAACACAGAAGTAATACCTGATAGGAGAAAAATGGGGGACATTTTCAGAACAATAAAACCCTATTATTTCAGTTTTCTTAATTCTTAGCACCAAGGTAGTAGTTCTTTTGATTTGATTCTGTGACATAATAAATACAGCTGATTTGGGTATGGAATTGTGGCCAGAGAACTGTCTAGAGCACTGAGCTCTGAGACCAGGGAATAAGAAACAGGTATCGGAAACAGATTTTACCCTCTAAAAACCAAGCTTATCAAGAGTCTACCAGTTCCAAAACAGCAAGAAAGGAAGGAACAAAAAAATGTATTTGGCACACAGTTCTGTAGTAATACATGATCAGAGACAGACTGTATAATCAACTGTGGGCAGAATCACATAATAGAACTTTGTAGAACACTGTTCATAGGTGTATTTTGAACGTGTCATAAAACGTATCAGATATGACCTCTACATTAGTTTCAGAACCTTTTATTATACAGAAGGACGGTTATTTGTGAACTACAGACTTTCATGCTTTCTGTTAACATTGGTAGCAAACTGTGTGCTATCCTTCCAGAACAGCCAACTAACTTACGGCTTTTAATATTTCTGTCAATTAATTCATCATTGTAACTACTATCACTAATAGTTTTGTTACAACTTCAGCTTTATGTGACTAGGGTTGGTTACAACCTCTTGGACTCAGTTTCTTCATCTGGAAAATTAGAACAAAACCAAATAAACTCTAAGCTACCTTTTAGTTCTAAAATTCAAAATATGTATCTTACCATCTCTGGTATATAGGTAAGGTACTTAGTTGCACTGGGTTGGCCAAAAAGTTAATTTTTTCCATACGATAAAAAACAAATTTTTCATTTTCACCAGTAATTTTACTGATTTAGATATTTTGATATTTTGGCTATCTCCCACACGGTATAACACTGATTGTTCTCAATCAATGTTTTGATTTGATCACTATCAACTTCAACTGGTCTACCCGACCATGGAGCATTGTCTAGTGAGAAATCTCCAGCATAAACTTCAAAAACCATTTTTGACAATGCTCTATCAGTCACAGCACATACACTGCACAAATCTTTTTTTTTACATTTCAGTTGCATTTTTAGCCTTTCTTGAAATAATAAAGCATAATATGCTGAAAATATTGCATATTTTCTTCCATTTTCAATATTAAAATGGCTACATATTCACCAATTTTGATAAGTTTATTAAATGATGCTGATATGACAGCTATCAAAATACAATCTAACAAAACTGTTTCACATGAGGTTGAGATAACTAAGCACTAATAAAGACATCTTATGGAAAAGAAAAACAAACTTTTTGGCCAACACAATAATTTGAAATATTTTCAAATTATCTTTCACTTTCAAAAATAAAAATATTTCTCTAACCCAATATTAATTCCAAGTATTTATTTGTTCATTCAATTAATATTTGTTGAACACCCAATTATGTGCCAGGCATTAAACTTGGCCCTGGGAGGATGCAAAAATAAATACATATAGTACCTGTATTCACAGAGCTTACAGGGAAGTTGGGGTGACAAACCAAATAAACATGCATAAGTGTAATATCACAACTATAACAAGTGATAAGAAGGAGTTAAAAGAATACATAATGGAGAATACAATAGAGAATATATTATATACATACTTCATAATGGAGTTATAAGAGTACATATATAAGAGACTTCCCTTAAGAAGAACAAATAAATGACAAATGAATTGACAAGAATGGTATGCATGGCCTACATAATGTAGAATCTTTCTAGGCAGAAATAAACATGGCATATTCAAGAAACTGACAGAAGACCAGTGTGATTGGGCATAAAAAATATTTAGTTCCTTAGAAATCAAATCTTCTAATATATGAAAAGCTCTTCAGAGACATACTCTAAGAATTATTTTCAAGGAAGCTTCAAAGCATCACAATAGTTTTCTCTAATGTTAAAAAAAAAAAATGCTGTCCTAGGCTTTGCTGGGTAGCCCAATTGGTTAGAGTGTCATCTGATACATCAATGTTGCAGGTTCAATCACCAGTCAGAGAATATACAAGAACCAACCAATGAATGCATAAATAAGTGGAACAACAAATCAATGTTTGTCTCTCTCTCTCACCCTTAAAAAAAACAACTGCTGTCCTTTATCTCCCTGCAAAAGACCAAATAACTCTCATTGAGTCCCTTTCCTTTTCATTTACTGTCTTCAATTGCATAGTAAAAACCACAACCTCTTAGCTCTACTTCTTAGATGAAGGCAGCTATAAGAGTAAAAATAAATATGATGCTATTGTTCTGGCTCTGCCACTAGCCCTATGACTGATCTCGTTAAATGTTATGCCACTTTGGTACTAACTTCTGTCATCTGTAAATAGGGGCAGTCTCAGAATTTCTCTTAAGAACCTTTTAACTCTAAAATTATGTTTTCACTGTAGAAATGTTTGTTGTATTCTTCAAACTGAATAGAATTAGACAAATATCTCTGGATTCCACTGACCAAGATTTTGAGCCTTTAAGCTCTCTTTGTATTTATAAAGCATTTGAACATTGATCCTATGTTACAATAATAAATCAATGAACAAAGGATTCAATCTGCCTAAGGATCTAAAACATTATCAAAAACACAGTTAAATATTCTTTAAAAAGCTACACTGCAAATGAGACAATAATACTTTAACTAAACAAAGATTCCTAAAAAGTCAAACTGCTACTGCCAAAGTAGACTTAGAAAGACAGGAGGAACCGAAGCATCATAGGTTCGATTCCCAGTCAGGGCACATGCCTGGGTTGCAGGCCACGGCCCCCAGCAACCGCACATTGATCTCTTTCTCTCTTTCTCTCTCTCTCTCCCCCACCCTCCCTCCCTCCCTCTCCCTCCCTCCCTTCCCTCTCTAAAAAAAATAAATAAATAAAATCTTTAAAAAAGTCTTAAAAAAAAAGAAAGACAGGAGGAAGACAAAATACTAAAAACTCATCAGAAAAGCAAAATTTTAGCATAGGACATGCAAAGTGATTAATATGCAGGTCAATCTTAACTTCCAAAAGAACTCATAATAAATATTCTAATCCAATGCTCATTCTAGACTTGGTTCACAGTATTTCTGACATTTAACCTATTTTCAAGTGGAAATGTATATATAGTCATAACCTTTTAAACCAGATTATCCATCACTAGAATTCAAGTTTTAATATTCTTCATATGAATGCAATAAAAGATTCATAAAATTTTTACTTAACAGTATTATATTTTATAATTTTTCAGCATCCCCAAACACTCAATATAACCTTAAGAAACATCAATTAAGCACCTCATTCTTGTATAATCTTTAGTATCAAGATTTATTTTAATGAGAGGTATTGTGTACCTTCAAGAGACAACAAATAATTAGATTTTAAACATTAAACTACAGGAATACTTTAAATAGGCCCTGGCCGGGTACTTGGTTAGAGTGTCCTCCCAATAGCCAAATGGCAGGTTTGATCCCCAGTCAGGGCATATACAAGAATCAGCCAATAAAAATATAAATAAGTATAACAACAAATAGATGTTTCTCTCTCTCTCTCTCAAATCGATAAAAAAAAATTTAAAAAGAATCCTTCATTCATTAAGCACTCACAACATTGTAAACATTTCCTAGGCACTATACCAAGCTCTAAGAACAAAGAAAGGGGCAAGATTATTCCCTAAAAGTACATTTCACTAAGGTAGAAACAATTGTCAACAATGTATCTTCCCTAGCCTCCCACCAAGTGTGATTCTAAACTTTGAATCTCTTGGATCACTACTTACCTCTTTATTTCCACTATCATAGCCCTACTTCAAGATTTTAACACCTTTCATCTAGACTACTGTTAACAGTTTCCTAGCTGGATTCCCTACTCTAGTTGAGCCAGTTTTGACAAGCAAAATATCTTCAGTATTTGGCAAATGTCCTCTGAGGGGTCAAAGATGCCCTGGTTGAGAACCACTGCATCAAGATGATTCCTGAACAAGAAGAGAATTTGTTTTGCAAGGCTGTGGCCACAATCTATGCTCATGCAACACAGCAAAAAACTGACCAATGGTTGAGCTGAATCTTCCAATCCTGATGTTAGGACCACTATGCTTAAACTAAACACCTACTCATAAGCTGATTCTCTATAAAAGGAGCCATAATACTCTTTCTTGCAACCCTTTGAACATGTGAAACTAAAATATCACCTTACTTCAAGCCTGAATTTTGAAAAGTCAGTGCCTTCTATCAAAGTTTAACCATACTATATACACATTTAAATTTGTGGATATTGTAAAATTATGACACTTTTTAAAATACTTTTGTACTTAAGTCTCTTTAGAAGCTGGTGAAAATAGGACTTCTTAGACTAATTATTACCTACATTTAAGATTGTAAGCTACTTTGAATATTCTCATAACTATTTCTAAGAAAAAAAACTTTAAACATTGAATTCTTATGCTTAAAAACCAAGATTAAGAAAACACACAAGCACTCCTTTTCATTTCCATAGTGGTTATGTCTCCCCCAAGAACTTACTATTCAAAGGTACAGCCAACATAGAACAATACCTTTCGGACGGACTAGAGGGGAGGCGACGAGGCCAGAAGCTATCTTTAAAGCCTGGTAGGAGCTCCGCAGCCGGCCCGGGAGAGCGGTAGCACTCAGGAGCGGGCTCTTCCCACCCCGCACGCCTGCAGTGGGGGCCTTCTGCCCCCCCCGCCCCCGCTTACCTTCAGGCGCTTGATCATCTCGTCGGTGGTGATCTTGTCGGTGATCTCCTTCACCCCCGGAGGGTAAGCAATCTTCCCGTCTGCACTCCCGACGCCACACAGGGCCGTGGCAGACTTGGGCTGCGCGGTGAAGTCCATCCTGGGGGACAACTTTTCTTTCACAGTCCTCTACCGGCCTCTATCGGTCAGAAAACAAAAGTTCAGCGGGAAAGGGGCGACTTTGTAACCTCTTTTTTCATTTCAAAAATCTGTAATCTGCTAAGGGCCCTAGCTCCCGGGAGGCCGGGGACCGACAGGCAGCCTCGCCCCCCGCTCCCGGCCGGGGCTGCGACCCCGGCGGCCGCCCCGCCGCCCCCGCCCACGCGGCCCCGCCAGCGCCAGGCCCGCGGGGCGGCTCTCCGGCTCAGCCGCTGCGGCCGCGGGGAGCGCGGGGCAGCGCCAGGAGTTTCCCATTCCGCCTCTCACAATGAAATCCGTCCCCGGGCACCGAGGGCCGAAGTTTGGCGGCCTCGGGAGCCCGGCGTGGCCCCCAAGGCCCCGGCTCCATCGGAGAGAAGCGCCGAGCCCCGCACGGCTGGTCCCCTTCGGGAAAGGAGACGCGAGGCCTATAGGGTTCGGCTTAGGCCGCAAAACTAGGGGCCAGACCAGACCCGCACGCAGCAGCGGCTCCCGGGAACGAACGCCCTTGCCAGGCCCGGCTTCGGGACCTCCGGCGTCCCCGCCGCGCTCCCGCCGCTCCCCTGTCCCGCTCCCCGCCCCCGCGGGAGCGGAAAACAAGCCGCCCTCCACCCCAAGCCCCGCGCAAGGAAGCGGCTGACGCGGCTCTGCACTTCACATTTTGTTCCTTCAACTTCGGCTAAGGGACCCCAGCGGCTCTGTCGCCCCCGGCCACCAGGCGCCGTCCCGCGCCGCCAAGGCCTCACCAGCACCTCCGGGCAGCCCCGCCGGGCCTCGGTCCCGCGCCCCCACCCCCCGATCGCCCCTTCCGTCCCCTCCCTTCACCAGCCGAGGGCGGGAGCCGAGCCGCCGCCGCCTTTACCTCCTCCTCATGCGGGCGGAAGGTGCATCGAGCGCCCGGGCCTCTGTCAGGTGGTTGCGCCGCCGCCCCTCGCCGGGCTGCACACAAAGCAGCTTCGTGGGTCCCGCCGCTGCCGCCGCCGCCGCCGCCGCCGCCGCCGCCCGCCCCGGAGCGGCGCTTGGGCTGGCGGAGCCGAAGAGGAGCGGCCGCCGCGGGGGGAGACGCGGGGCGAGTGTGCGCTGGGAGGGGAGACACTGCCGCTCTCCGTCGGGCCGAGGAAGAGCAGCCTCGGAGGAGGCTCCTCCGGGACCGTGTGCGCCGGTGTCCGCCGGGGACCCCCGCGGCCCGCCCGTCCGCCCCTCGCGCCGGCCGGGTCCGCCGACCCGGACCCGGACCCGGACCCGGTCGCCCCTCTCAGCGGCGCGCGCCCGGCGACCCGTGTCCCCTGGAGCCGACGCCTCGCACACACACCGGCCCGTCACGCGAGCGGCGCGAGAGCACGCGAGAGCAGGGCGCGCGCCTCGCTCCCACCCCTTCCTCCGCCGGCCGTGCCTCCGCCTCCCTCGGGCCCGTGCCCGCCGCGCGGGGGACGGACAGCGCCGCCAGCCGGTTGGCGCCAAGACCTGCCGCGCGGAGCGCCCTGGGGAAGCCGGGCCCCAAACGGCGAGAGGAGGAGCCCGGGTGGCGGGAAGCGAACCCGGTGCCCGCGGCGCTGGGAGGGCAGGCGGGGGAAAAGAGCTTTAACTTGTGTCGCAGAAATCAGTTCGTGACTTTTGGGAGTCGTCCTGACGGACGTAGGCAGAATTTGTTGAAAGATGGTTGATTACTCGATGAAAGTGAACTGATTTCCTCCCTAGGGACCGAAGACCTGCAAACTAAGGAAAAGTTCTGTAACGTGGCACAACGTGGGCTATTCATTCTTGTACCTTCTGACAATCATCGGAGTTAGCCCTCCCCTCTTTAGATTTCTAAAGTTAATATTTTGAAAGCTGTAAAATATAAAAAGAACAGTGTTGAGTGGTTCGCAAGGAAGGGTCCGAAACGCGAGTTCCTGGGCTCCACTCCCAAACCGTGGAACCCAGAAGTAAGTACGTTTAAAAATTAGCTAGACGGTTCTTGTAAATATGGAAGAACTCTTTTTTTTTTTTTTAATCCTCAGCGGAGGACATTCTCATTGATTTTAGAGAGGGAGAGAAACATCTGTTTGTTGCCTCTCGCAGGCACCCCCAACCGGAACGGACCCCTGGCATGTACCCTGGCAGAGAATCCCACCCGCCACCTTTGGTTTACAGGAGGACACTCCAACCAACTGAGCCACAACGTCCAGGAGATGGAAGAACTCAGTTTTTAAAATGTTATAAATATACCACAGAATAACTTATTCTTTCATCCAGAGGAAAACCCAGGGCAGTGGGTTTGAGCAATTTAATGTAAAAAGTTGAGCAAATGAACCTCAGAAACACATACATAATATTTAAAAAATGGACTTGGAAAAAAGGAAGTAATATGAAATAGCATTCAGCCTCTTGAAACTGACAAAGGCCATAGTTTAAAATGATATGCAATTATTCATTTAAATTATTCTTGATAAATACCCATTGGTTTTTTCCACATCATTTACTTGATCTTAAAGATATTAAAGGTACTCGCTGTCACTGGATTGATTTTTTGGGTGTCACACAAGACAGATCTCAGTTATCTTGAAGTGCCACAGTTGCTGATTTGCTAGAACTCTGCCTAAAGGCCTATGCTTTATTCTTGGGCATTTAGGCTCGTTGGCAGGATCCATTCAAGATTGTCTTTATCCAAACTATTAAAATGCCCCAAACCTACTCTGTTTTTAGGCTGTCTCTCACACTGTGTTTCTCAAATGTCATTTAAATAACTAAAGAGTGATACTTTTGCTGGGTGGCTGATTAGCTCAGTTGGTTAGAGTGTGATGCTAATAAAGGGTGATGATTTTCATTTACCTATTATTAAAAGGAGTTTTGTATATGCCCACAAATTTTAATTTTATACAGTTTAGTTAATATTGTTTGAATTTATGAACTCAAAAGATAGTAAACTCCCAGGATCACAACATAAAAATAAATATATATTATTCTAAAATTTAGGAATTCTGAAATTTCTGTTTTTACTTCCTTTCTTAAACATTTGTTTCCACTCAACAGTAAATGAGATAGAATCATTTGTGCAACAATTATTTTAACAACTTAAGGACTGCTCACGAGTTTTCTCGTGTTTCACATGCTTCAATCCACAAGCAAAAATGAAATATAAACAGTTTCTGCTATCAGAAGAGTCTCACAAACAATGGGAAGACAAAGAAACAATTCCCAAATGAAAGGTAAGCAGGAAGCCTCAGAAAGAATGCTAAATGAAATAGAGGCAACTCAACTATCAGATACTGAGTTTAAAGCAATGATTGTCAGGAAGCTCAATGAGCTCACAATGAGCTACCAGAAACTACAGGGAAGCTAAGATGAGCTCACTGCAAACTATATCAACATGAAAAAGGAAACAGAAACTATCAACAAAGGCCAAGAGGAAATGAAGAAGTTTCTGTTATCGGTGGGGTCACCAGAGACTGGATACTGGATGACAATAATGAAGGCTCTCCAGAACCAGAGACAAATCTGTCCAGCCCTTCCCCTGGGGGTGCAGGGAGAGCACCTCGTAAAGATCCATCCAAAAGGTTATCAGGTGATATGATGCAGCATGAACCTACATGTATTCCAGCGAGTGGAAAGAAAAAATTTCGTACGAGAGTCTGCAGAGTTTGTGCCGCCCATGGAAAAAGGAGCGAATCTAGATACTTATGTAAATTTTGTTTAGTCCCTCTTCATAGAGGAAAATGTTTTATGCAGTACCATACGTTAAAAAAGTACTAGGAACTTTAATTGTTTAATTAGTTGTTTAATTGTTTTTGTAAATAAAAATGTTATAATTATTGAAAAAAAATACCTAAAGTGCATTATGATCTGTAGTTATGATGATTTAAATAACGTGCAGTTTGCCCAAAAACGTGCGGTCCCTGGTGTATGTGTTAGAGATCTCTATGTGGTACACAATGTGTTAAGAGGGCCTCCTATGCAAAGCATTGTTTGGGCACTGAGAAAAAATTGGTAGTAGGGATGTAGACAAAAATTCCTGCCTGCCTTGGTGGAGCTTAATTTGTTGGGGGAGAGATAAATGAAATAAATTGCTATGGAAGCAAACAGAGAAGATGGAGGATGCAGATGACACATAAGCTTTCAGGCCTTTGGCCTTTGTCTTGTGCTCTGACTGAAATGGGGAATTGCTGGAGTGCTTCAGAGAACTGACATGATATGATTTAAGTTCTATGAGTGAGGCAACCTTGCCCAAGTTACATCATTTCTTTTTATTTTGTATTTTTAAGTATATTTTATTGATTATGCTATTATGGTTGTCCCATTTTTTTCTCCCCTTTGTTCTCCTCTGCCCTGCACCCCATCCCACCTGCATTCCCCAACCTTAGTTCATGTCCGTGGGTGGTACCTACAAGTTCTTCATATAATGACTGCTCCATTTCCCATACTATTCTTAACCTCCCCTGGTGTATTTTCTATCTACCATTTCTGCTTCTTATTCCCTGTAACTTTTCCCCGCTCTTCCCCCTCCTGCTACCCACTGATAACTCTCCATGTGATCTCCATTTCAGTAATTCTGTTCCTGTTCTAGTTGTTTCCTTAGTTTTGTTTTGTTTTGTTTTAGGATTAAGTTGTTGATAGTTATGAGTTTGTTGTCATATTACTGTTCATATTTTTTATCATCTTTTTCTTAGATAAGTCCCTTTTAACATTTCATATAAGGGTTTGGTGATGATGAACTCCTTTAACTTGATCTTATCTGTGACCACTTTATTCCATTGTAAATAATAGCTTTGCTGCATAAAGTAATCTTGAATGTAGGCTCTTGCCTTTCATGACTTTGAGTACTTCTTTCCAGCTCCTTCTTGCCTGTAAGGTTTCTTTTGAGAAATCAGCTGAAAGTCTTATGGGAACTCCTTTGTAGGTAACTCTCTCCTTTTCTCTTGATGCTTTTAAGATGCTCTCCTTATCTTTCATCTTGGCTAGTGTAATTATGATGTGCCTTGCTGTATGCTTCCTTGGGTCCAACTTCTTTGGGACTCTCTGAGCTTCCTGGACTTCCTGGAAGTCTATTTCCTTCACCAGATTGGGGAAGTTCTCCTTCATTATTTGTTCAAATAGGTTTTCAATTTATTGGTCTTCCTCTTCTCCTTCTGGCACCCCTGTGATTCAGATGTTGGAATGTTTAAAGATGTCCTGGAGGTTCCTAAGCCTCTCCTCATTGTTTCTTCATTCTGTTCTGGTTGAATGTTTATTTCTTCCTTTTGGTCCAAATCATTGTTTTGAATCCCATTTTCCTTCCCTTCACTGTTGGTTTCCTGTACCTTTTCCTTTACTTCACTTTGCATGGCCTTCACTTCTTCCTCTATTTTGCAATCATACTCAACCATTTCTGTGAATATCCTGATTACCAGTATTTTGAACTCTGCATCTGATAGGTTGGCTATCTCTTCATTGCTTAGTTCGATTTTTGGAGTACTGATCTGTTCTCTCATTTGGGGCCATATTCCTTTGTCTTGGTGCACCTGTTAAGTTGTAAGGGGCAGAGCCTTAGGTATTCTCCAGGGTGGAGCAAATCACATCCCTGTGTTATGGTGCTTTATGTGGGGTAGGGGTCCAAGAGGGAACAGTACCACTTGCTCAGCTCTCCTCCAGCTCCGGTAACTTTCCCCACTACCAACTAGCAAAGTGGGCACTTCTGGTGCTGATTCCCAGATAAGTAGATTTGTGTATGTTCTAGGACCCTGGTGGGTCTCTCCAACAAACCCTCCTTTGACGCTGGGATTTGAGGCTGGGAGTTTCTCCCTTTGCTGCTACCCCCACAGGTTTTAACAACCAGAGTTTTTGAGGTATTATTTCCCCACGTTGGAATCCTGGGTTGCTTGGTCTGTCTCGCTGCCTAGTTGTTCCTCCCAGTTTTTCCGCACACAAATGTGAGACTGCCCAGTCTGCTAGCGGCAGCCTTGCCCACCCTAGTCACCAGCCACTGTGTTGGCATGTGTCTTGTCTGCCCCGGCTGCTGGTCTTCACCCCTCCTACCAGTCTGAATGAATATTTCTTCTTTAACTCCTTGGTTGTTGGACTTCCATACATTAAATTTTCTGGCAGTTCTGGTTATTTTTGTTTTTAAATTTGTTGTTGCCCTTCTTTTGGTTGTGCGAGGAGGCAAAGTGTATCCATTACACTTACACTTTGGCTGGAAGTCCAAATTACATCATTTTTCTAGCCTCATTTTCTTCATCTTTAAACAGGGACACCAGTTTTTATTTCAGAAAGTCATTATGAGGAATAAATAAGTTAACATTTGTAATGTGCCTAGAATAGTAACTGGCACGTACTAAGCCCTACAAAAGTTTTTTCCTGCTCTTTTTTTTGTTTGTTTATTGATTTTAGAGAGAGAAGAAAAGGGGTAGAGAGAGAGAGAGAGAACATTGATGTGAGAGAAAAACATCAACTGGATGCCTCCCATATGTGCCCTGAGCATCGATTGAACCTGCAACCTAGGTATGTGCCCAGACTGGGAATCGAACCCCCAACCTTTTGGTGTGTGGGGATGACATTCCAACCTACTGAGCTACACCAGCCAGTGCCATGATTTTATACACACACACACACACACACACACACACACACATATATATAAAATCAGTCTAGCCGCTGGATTGAAAATAATGTATGGAAATAGGGTACCCAAGTATAAGACAACCCCAAAAATTCTAAGGAGAGATGGTAATAAGGACCAGGTAACAACAGTGGAGGTGATGAAAAATGGCATAAGAAAAAGAAAGGACTCAAGAAATAAGGATGACACCAAAGTTTTAGACCTGAGTAATAGGATCATGCAACCAATGAGAAGGGGAGGACTACACTTGGAGCAGATTTAGGGTCAGGATGTCTTTTAGATATCCAAGGCATTTAAAAGTTAATTTAATGAACAGTTACTGAGCTCCAGCACTGGGTAAGGTATTGTACTAGGCACTGGGGAAATATTTAAAAAACAAAGACAAAGTCCCTGTCCTGGTAGAATCAGGATCTATTGGAAGACTCAGCCATACAATGAACCATAATTCTAGGCAAGGCTGTGACATATTTTATAATAGGTATTGAACTACATTGTGAGCTTAGAAAAGAAGTGCTATGGTAGCTTTCCAAAGGAAGGGACATTTGAGGCTGGACCTTGAGTGGTGTGTTATTGTGGTGAGTAGTTGTTGTGGGTAGGGCAATAGCTAATGGAGATAACCACAGGTGAGCAAAGGCCTTAAGGTGAATTTAGGTAATTAAGTGCAGTTTTGGAGGGAGGGGGAGTTTGGTGTGGTGAGAGCAAAGATTGAATAAAGGAGTGGATTTGTGAGCTTCACTCTACTGCCACATAATTATAATCAGCCCTCCTCCCACCTACAGACATCCAAGCATACAATTTATGTATAGAACAATATCTAATTCAGCTTCAGAATAAATCCCTAAATCCCTATTTCAACCATACTGCTAACAGTGGATTCTTCCCATATAGAAATTCTAGATCCAAATTCTAGGACAGTTCTGTCTAATAGAAATTTCTGAAATAATGGAAATGTTTCATACTTGCATTGTCCAGTAGAGTAGTCACTAGCTGCATGTAACTCTGCAACACTTGAAATGTGGCTACTGCAACCAGGGAACTAACGTCTTAATTTATTTTAATTTAAAATTTTAATTCTAAATAGCCATATGTGGCTATTTAGGAGGAGCAATTGAGTTAGTAGGAGCAATTGATAGAAGATGAAAGTAGGAGATAAATTTTTCCCAAAGTGAATGTATAGCTATTGAGTATGGTGATAGGTTAAAAGGATGAACCAGGGTAATAGGAGACTAAAGCCAGTTATAGTGAAAGTGAGCTAAGGTAAAAATATAACCAAACAGATAAAATTGCAAAAATATTTAAGATATTTAAAGCAGTTTTAAAAAATATGTTTATTCTATTTATCGGAAATTATTTACTTGTTTTTCGGTTTGAAATGTAACTTGCAGAGACCCAAGATGGCAGAGGAGATGGCAGAGACTAGCTGAAGAGAAGCCTTATAACAACAGACAGACAGTAGAAGCAACATCACCACAATGAGACTGGTAAGGAGTGTGGAGGAGATGCGAGAAGGCTGGCTGGCTTCCCACAGGTGGCAGCTGAAGATCTGGAGGGACATTTCAGTGGTTAGGGGGTTCCCCCTGAGAAGTACGGGGGCCCAGCCAACCACCAGAAGTGTGGGCTTCCCAGGCTACAGCACCAGAACTGGAAAAGGAACACAAATAACAGAGAGCTATGAAAAGCAGTGGGGTTTCTGTCCTCCAGGGAGAGATGGCTAGAGATGCAGAGAGCCTCCAAAAGGCCAATGCACAAAATTCCATCTGTGGATAGATCTTTCAGAAAGAAAATTAACATATAGTCAAAGACACTGCATTAGAGGACAGGCAGAAAGTGACCAGAGGAGAGAGAAGAGGGAATTTCAGGGGAAAAGGGGAAGGGTTTACAGGAACAAAGTTAAAAGACACATGGATAAAAACTAGGGGGAGGGTGGTAATGGGAGGGAAGTTGGGAGGGGGGTG